>VYZT01041096.1:41111-85670 GCA_013400735.1 Pomatostomus ruficeps
AAAACAAACTAAAAATGCTTTACCACACTGTGCCCACTTTCCTGGAGGGGGAAGAGGCAGTTGTTCTGAGTATTCTGTGACTAACAAGCATTACAGAACTGTAAGCTTTTTAAGAGTTTTAGGAAGGAGTTGATTTGGGTTAAATTCTATATGACTCCTCCTTCCATAGATATTAACTTAAAAAAAAAAAAAAAGAAGAAACCAGTAAACTTCTACCAAGTTTACTTGTCTTGTTCCTCTTTTGAGGATTCCTGGCCACAGAGACCATGCTACTGAACAGAGAATTGATGTGAACCTTTGGGCATATCTTTCATTTAACTGCCTCTTTCTTTAGAAGGAATCTGAGCAGCAGGAGTATCCAGAGAGCTCACTGTTTGTTTGAACTTTCTTACCAATAGTTGAGGCTATTGAATTAAAATCTAAAGATTTGGCTGCCTGGCCTTTGGGGCTAGATAATTCAAAATTTGCTCTTGGTGTCTGTCCAAAGTAGCCATTGAATCTGAGTCAAATGGCAGCTTTGGTGGGTGGTACCTGCCCTGTCTGAAGCTGGCAGAGTGGTTGGTGTTGGTTCTCATGTGCTGTCAGTGTCCTGACATGGTGTGAAGAGCAGCTGCTTGTTGCTCACTTGAGGATTTAGGAAGTTCCTAGGCTCCCTCTGGGAAGCTGCTGCTGCCTGTGGTATCCATGGAGGCACTATGGGTGTGATAGGAAAAGGAGGAAAAGGGTGGCTGACACCTGCAATGGCTGTAGCCCCATTTGCTGCTTTTCCTGTTCTTGAATGAGTTCATCGCTCCTGGGAAAAAACGAGCAGGAATTGTGTGGAAGCAGCACAATGTGCCACCCTTTGGACAGGTACTTTGCAGATGCTGCTACTCTGGTTGAGCACCTCACTATTGCCAAGTGCCACCTTAGCCAAGCTGGAAATCACCACGATGACCTACTGTCATTCCTGGAGTGTCAGCAGTAATGGGGCAACAGGTTGGACCATGCTGGATGGATATGGAAGTGTCAGCAAGGCTGGTTTAAACCCAAGGAGCAGAATGCTGTGCCCAAGACAAACAGCTGAGTGACTGTTGTGGCATAAAAGATTCATTATGGCAGTGAGATCTGCAGCAGCAGTGGCCTCCCAGCCACCAGGGATTCCACCTGGGGCAGAAATTACCTTCTGTGTGTCTCAATTTTCTCTTGCCAGGAACTTTTTCATGCAATCTCTTCTCTGCCTTACTCTAAAAGTTGTGCATTCCAGTACCTCTGCATAACTGTGAAAACCTGCTGGAATTAAAAGCAGGTACCTCAGGGTGCTACTGCTGAAGTACTTGTCATTTTCCCAGCAGGAATAACGCAGAATTTTAAGCCACTGGGGGATGTTCTAGGGAGATAAACATCCGTTCCGAGCTCTTTTGCCAAACTGCCTGTGAGATGTAAACAAAGTTGGCGTGTGTTTGACCCATGGCTGTGTGAATGCATCTCCACAGGAAAGAAGGCTCATTTAGGATCTCTTGAAACAAGAAACACCTGTTCAAAAATCAGCACATGCAGAGAAAATAACATCCAAATATGCACATGCTGATGAGGCATCATACACATCTACATCAAAAGATTGAGTCGACTGTCTGGCTTGGGAGAAATCTTTGCAAACTGGCCAAAATTCACACTCTGCCTGATGCCCTGGAATGTGGACCTGGAGGGATTCCAGGAGCAGGACATGCCGCTTGGAATATGTGATCTCATTCTGCCTCTGCACTGCCCCCATCTCTAGGACTAATGCAGAGAAACTGGGGGTATTAAGTGTTCTCTCGATGGCTCTCTTGTGCATCCTGAGGAGCACAGCTGCTCCAGGGAAGGAAAAGGTGTCTTTAATTTAAGCTCTGCTTAAAAAATGCTGTTTTGCTTGAAGCAAAGGGTCTGTCTTGTTGCAGTAACTGCAATACAGCAGGGTGACAGTCATTCATCTTTTATGGAAGTGCTGACGGTTCTGGGAAGTGACCTGCTAAATCTGACTTTGAAATAAAATGCACCAGAAAACTGCAAAACATCCAAGATTGTATGAACCAGCAGCTTGTCCAGTTGATCACTTAAATCACAAGAAAAGACTTTTCCTGAGGGAATCCTACCCTGGGGATGGTTGAGTATGGAGTGCTTGGAGACAGATGTCTTCATCCTCCTTGATGTAGTGTATGGAGAGGGGCTGGAGGAGGCACAAGGCTTTTTAGCCTTCCATGTGGTTTTACCTGCTCTGGCAGCTTGTTGAAGATGCTCCCTTGTTCTTTCTAAATCCAAGAGCTCTCCTCCTGTCTCTAGTGGTGATCCAGTGCTCTCTTTTCCAGATTTGATGGCCGAGTGGTGGCAAAGCTTCCGTTTATCCCCCTCTCGTACATCCAAGGTCTCTCCCACCGCAACCTCCTGGGTGAGGATTACACTGACTGCTCCTTCATCTTCCTCTACATTCTCTGCACTATGTCAATCAGACAGGTGAGTACACTTTCCCTGGAGCAGGGAAAGCACATCTCCATCCAGGAAGAGCAGTATTGCATGTATAATCCTGCATCTGTTTGTGGTTCCTGTATTTGCCTTCGTTCCTGTGCCTCATATTCAAAGCAATTCTAGGTTGGGATCATTAAAGCAGTCACTGTCCTGGGCTGGCCTGGAAGACTTGGCTGGAGACTTGCACCAGGGCTCTAGGACAGAGTTGGCAGAAATGGATTCCTGACTTGTGTGGTAACTTTGTGGATTGCCATACCAAGAGATTGTCTCCATCAGAGACTGATCTAAATTCTACTTCTTAATAATTACAACTTTTACAGCAATATGTGCATCTTTACAAACAGCAGCATCTTTAGGGGAAACTTCCTAGGTGGCTTGCAGCTTTATAAAAGTTTCATCAGTCCATAAAGTTGCTAGAAAAGTGAGGAAAGAGTTAAAGCTGCTCTTTTGGGTTTGTCCTTCCTGTTTTTGCTGGCTGCCTGATTTTTTTCAGAGTCTTAAGAACTTTACCTTTGGTGTCAAGTCTTTCCCAGTGTTAGGGATGTGACACAGAGGGGGTCTGGTATGATAAGCTAGGAGTGTACTCCACAGAGCTCTCCAGCAAAGCTCCATAGTCCCATCTTTTGGAAGAGGGTGAGGATATCAGTGAGGATGAGGGATCTGTTCAGGAAGGTTCACTGGCAGCTCAAGTGGCAGAATGGCTGGTGAGGACAAGATGGCCTTCTCAGTGCAACATGAAGTCTACTTTGTTGTCCAGTTTCCCCAGAGGGTGCTAGGGATGAGTTAATAGACTCTGGATTCATGCGACTAGCTGCAAATTACCTTCTCTTCTGTATTTACATTTCCCTTTTCTTTGATTCACTTCCTGAATTCTCACTGCTTTTCACCTTGACCCACTTGTTGCTTTTCCTTGGGGGTGCCAAGGAAACTAAGACGAAGGGACTTAAACTTAAAGCAGATGAACAAAGGGAAGTGGTCTGTAATGCCAGAAGATGGGGTGAGCTTATTGGAGCAGCCCCATAACACAGAGTTCCTTTAGTCACAAAGTGCATGCTGGTGAATGGAATTCTCAATAGCCCTTTGTATTGGGTGTTTGTGGTGAAATGGATCCCAGTCTGGTCCTATGAAAAAGCAGATAATGAACTGTAGAATCATTTATGGTGAAAGGATCACCTGGAAGTTCATCTGGGCACCTCTCACTCCAAGCAGGTCCAGCTTCAGAGTACCAAAGGCCAGGCAGGGGCTTCCTCACTCTGTTTGCTGCGAGACAAACTTTCACTTTCCAGTAACTAGAACGATATTTGCTGCTTTGAAAGCACTGAGACATATTTAGCTCTTAGGATCACCTTCCAGAATTCCTGAGATGCTGTGGTCTGATGCTGTTTCTTCAGGCAACCTTGGCTGGTGCTGCTCTGTGTTACCTGTTACATGGAAAGTCCTTTCTTCTCAGTGTTGCAGATCGTGATATGAAACTAAATAGCACCACCAGCAAGAATTTTCTGCACCCATCGGGTTTATTGGGGAGGTCACTTGCCGAAAAATCCCTCATTTTTTTTGTCTAAAAATATAATTCTTGTGGTTAGTTCTAATGCTGGGCATTTCCTGATGTTTTAGATGGTGAAATTGGGAGGTGGCATGAATTGAGAGGCAGAAATGCCAAGCTCTTTGCAGTGTGTTGGGCTTTCCATAAAAATTCTGGGAGAAAATTGTCCTTGTGCTTGAGAGTTCCTGCTGATGTCCCTTTGGAGGAGGGGAGCGAGTTTATTGCTTTGGAGAAGGGTGTGAGACTGTAGTCTTCATAGTGCTGCCTTATCTATGTGATCATGGTTAACAATTCCTGCACTTCTCCAGCTGTCAGGCAGCTCAGCTTCTTCCTCCTGGCTACCTGGAGGGAAGGGCAGGGACATGTTAGTTTGCACAAGAGGTCAGAACTGAAGCTGTGATTGCTGCTGGCATCCTGCTCTTGGTTTTATTGCTATTTGAAAGAACCTAGGTGATAACAGCATTGGGAAGAGGACTTGGAAGCTGTGACAGGCCAGGGGGAGAGGGCAAGAAAGTAATTAAGGGCTTAAAATAGTGCCAAAGAATTGAACTTCATGCTTTCAGTGACCTTGGAGGCGAAGGCTTTGTGATCCTTTGTATTTCACGGTGTGCAGAAGGGGAAATCTTGCCAGGTTGGCTTCAAAACAGGTGCTGGCCCAAGGGAGGACAACTGGTGTGGGAGGTGGTGTCTTGCTTGATGTTGCTGACACAAGAGGAGGAGTTGAGGTGTACCAAAAATCAGGAAACAGGTTGTGAACAAACCAAGGAGACTATAGTCCCTCAGTCTTTCCTTAAATCCTGGAGCTGCTTGTGAAACCATCAAAGACAAGGAAGAGAGATGTTCCTGTGGAGCTCAGAGGTAGAGCAGGAACTCTTGCGTGTGTGAAAAAACAGCAAGCTGGTGGGAAATGCCGGGGAGTCACTGGGGGTGGGAAGCTGCCTGGGCGGTGATTAAACTGACATTAGTGGGACAGGCAGGAGTAGCATAAGGGACTCTCTTCATGTGGGGGTGATAAACTCTTCAAACACTGACTGGGAAGCTTTGCTGCCTGTGACCTGGCCAGCATCTCCCAAAATAGTCACCTCGCAGTGAGTAACTTCCTTTGCGCTGTTCCCAGCTCTCCCTGGCACGTAAATCCTGTCCCCTAGTTCCTCCTGCCTTCCTGTTTGGAGAGAGGAGGGTTGCTGGGAGAGGCCTTCCAAGGGTCCTTGAGCTGTTGGGTTTCAGCTGGGAAAGTCTGCTGCTGGGCTGGATGGGAGGTGCAGTGTCAGGGTTACATCCTCTGTCCCTGCTCCTGGTTCTAAGCTCCCAGCCTTCCCAAATTCCCAGCCTTCACCTGTGCTGCTTGGGAAGGGGGATATGCTACTGTTCCTCGGGCGTTTGCTGCTCTTCACTTCCTTTTCACACGCATCTGAACTGTAGATTAGACTGCTTCTCACTGAAATGTGTTCCCAGCGGGAGAGGGAGCCAGCAATTATCCCTACTGCCAGGACTGCATTTTCCCACAGAGACTCATCTTAGGGCAGGGAGCCACTTGCTGCCTTGTCTGAGGTCCGTTCTGGGTCTGAAGACAAACACAGGAGCAGCTCCTGTCCTTCCTGCACTCATTTGAGGAAAGACCAGAGAAGCTCAGATGAGGGATTCGGATCCTTAAGTCTTACTCTTCCCTCCCTGCTCCTGAAGCTGATGGTCCTGCTTGTGTTGGAAGGAAACTCTGCAGATTTGCTTGTCCAACGTGGCCCACAGCAGATGGGACAAGGTTTCTGCTGGACCTTGCCCCATCCTTGGTGTTTCCAGCTGTGTAGATTTCAGGATTGCTGTCCAGCAAAACTTGCTTTGGAGCTAATGTGTGATGCTTTCTGCCTTCCAGAACGGAGGAGGACTGCATGGAAGGGTAATGCTGGACAGTGTCTGTAGTCTGGAGTTCAGACAAACTGTCATCTCCCTTCCTCTTCAAGCAGTTGGAATAAACTTTAGCACCACAGTTCTCCTCTCTCTCCATGCTAAAAGGAACAGGGAGGAGGCAGTGCACACTTCCTTTGTTCCATGGATCCCTGCTAGGATCTCGCTCCACAGGTGAGCCAGAGCCCGTAGGAAGCTGACAGGACACCGGTCCTGCGGGCTGCTGGCTCTGCAGCACCCTCTGGTGTTGCTGGGTCTGTCCCTTGGCTGCTCATTTCCTCCTTTTTGTCCGTGTCTTCATCAAAGAAACACTTAAGAGGAACCACAGGAAGGAGTTAATACTCTCATACATATTCAGTTGCTGAACATCAACCAGTGGCTGGCTTATGTATGCCATGGACTAAACCTGATGTAATTCCTCTTTATGTGTTCCTTGTGTGTGGGCTGAAACCTTCCTTTTCATAATCTTCAGCTGCAATGAATCCTGATTTTATTTTATTTTAGCTATTGTGGAATTGAAAAACTATCTGCCTTTTTTATTCTTTTTTTTTTTTTTTAGTTTATTCTCCTTCCTTGATAAAACAGTTCAAGAGCTCTGTGACCTTGCTGTCTGACCTATCCTGACAGTTATTTTGGAGAGGACACTGAGGTTTGAAGAGAATCCTCCTTCCTCCTTTTGTTGTCTCAATAGCCAGCACTCAGGTGGTGGCACGAGGAGGACAGTTATTTTCTTCTTTCCCCTGTATCAGATGGCCCTGTTTTTCCACCACTGCAGGAGCAGCATCTTGAGCTGGAGTTCCTTACAGTGAGGGATGAAACTGAAAGAACTGATGGCTCTTTGTAGTTGCACAGTTGTGAAATTTAAAAGCAATTTCACAAAATCAAGAAAAACATTCAAATTTAAATATTCTGCTGGGAGTTTTTGGCTTATGCCTGGCTCTCCTAATTAATTCTTTCCCTGTTTGTTGTTTTCCACTGAAACACCCTGCTCAGATGCAGATGAGGTCATTCCAATAGTCAGGTTTTGGGGTTTGCTCCATATATACTGTTACCCTGCATGTCTCCAGCGCCCCATTGTTCTGTGTGCAGCACTGGCATTCATGTTAATTCTGGGACTAAGCTCCTGACTTGCACATGGCACACACTTTGGTTGCCATGTTGCTGTCCCAAATTCCAGCTGCATTAGGAGAGAGCCTTCCTCGCCAGCCTGCAGACCCTGCAACTCCCTTTGCCGCCACCAGCAGTGCTTTCTTGAATTCAGGAAAACTGAGGGCTGCATGGGTCTGCCTGTGAGCAGGCGTTTGGAACCTGCACTGCAGTTAAATTTTAAAGATACTTCATGTAAACAGTGTGTATAAAGAGAGCTGACTGTGAGGTGTGTAGCTGGAAACGGGAAGGAATTGTCATCCAAAATATGGGTTTGGTGTTCAGAGGTTTTTGTTGAGGTGGGAAAGAATAGGCCAGCTTAGTTGTGGATGGTTGTCTGGCTCCATGCTGAGCTGTTTTGAACATATAGGGATAGAGGTTCAATATACAGTAGCCATATGGATAAGACTGTGTGGGCGAGAACCTGAATCTGTTGAAACCAGTGAGGAGGGTTTACTTGTCCTACAGGAGAGAGTCCAGCAGAGGTCACAAAGATGATTTAGGGTCTGGAGCATCTCTGATGAGGAGAGGCCACAGGAGCTGGGTGTGTTTAGTCCAAAGAGAAGACTGAGAGGGGATCTCATATAAATGTCTCAAAGGTGGGTTTCAAGAGGATAGAGCCAGATTCTTTCCAGTGGTGCCCGGCAACATGATGAGGAGCAATGGCCATGAACTAAACAACAAGAAGTTCCACCTCAACACGAGGAAAAACTTCTTTACAATGAGGGTGGGAGAGCATTGGAACAGCTGCCCAGGGAGGGCATAGGCTCCCCCTCGGGAGACATTCCAAACCCTCCTGGACTTGTTCCCGTGTCCCCTGCTCCAGGTGACTCTGGCTTGGCTGTGGGGTTGGACAGGATGATCTCCAGAGGTTCCTTCCAACCCCAGCTATTTGGTGAGCAGAGTCAGGATTTCTTCCTCTCTGTTTCCCTCGCCGTGGTCTGACGCTCCCCTGCTCTTTGTTGTTGTTCTTGCAGAACATCCAGAAGATGCTTGGCCTTGCTCCTTCCCGGGCTGCCACCAAGCAGGCAGGAGGCTTCCTTGGCCCCCCACCTCAGGCAGGGAAGTTCTCCTGAAGCACAGCCCTCTGGAAAGCCTGACCAGTGCAACAAGACTGCCTTGGGGAGGTAACAAGATGGGATTCTGCACCAGGCATCACCTGTCTAGAACTAGGCCATCCAGTTTGAAATCGTCACCCATTTGGAGTATTCCACCAGCAGTTGTTCGTTCATCCAACCAAGAAACTTCTCTCAGAAGATAGCGCGACCTTTGTTTCTGAGAAATAAACGGCATGGGCATGTTAATTTATGTTAACGATGTCTGTTAATTGGGTGATGGAGGCTCCCGCGGGCCGCGTGATCGGCCGGCTCGCAGCTGGCACGCCCCGGGTGGGGCGGGCCCGCGGCCTTGACAGTGAAAAGGCGTCCGTGGAAGAGGCGGTGCCTCTCGGCCGCGGCGCCTCACGGGATTCTGCCGATGTTGGCACAGTCCCGGCTGCCGAGCCTGCTGCTCCTCCGCGGGTTGCGCGCTCTCGCTCCTGGCCTCGCCATGAGCTCCGCCACCGGTACCGTCAGCGTCCAGCAGCCCCTCAACTACCGTGCAGGCGCCCGCGTCCACCCCGCCGACGGCGGGCAGCTGGAGGAGGTGTTCGAGCCGGCCACAGGTATCGGGGGATGCCGCGCTCAGGGGCGGGGAGACCCTCTGTGCCTGCAGGGCCCGCTGGCCTCGGCTTTCCCCCGCTCACCCGGGTGCCACCTCTGCGGGTGTCTTGCACGCCCTGCTGCTCCCGAGCCGCCCTGCTGTCGTGGCTGCGTTCTGCTTACTTATAGGGTTTGCCATCGTCACTCTTTACTGCAGAAATCAGCTCTCAGACACAAAATGCAGTGGTGCCTGATTTTGTCAAACCCCCACGATTTAATTATCTCTAAAATTATATAGTTGTAGTTACTGGTACGTAGCGTTCAGCAGAATCACTCCAAGTGTTTAACCATCCTGAGGAATGTGTAACGAGAGTTCTGAAGAGGGTGATAGAAGTGTAACAAACTCAACTGGGAAACCCAGGAATTTTGTAACAACTGCAGCTAATTAGTAACTAGAACACGACTGTGGAGAATGTCAGCTCTTTTAATTCAGACCAGCTGAATTGCAGCACCTCTTCTATGGCTGATTACAAATCAGTGGGTTTCAGTGGTAACCATGGGGGAAGTTCTGCTCCTGGTATAGGTGGCTTGACTGAACTATGTGGACTTTGGTGCAAGATAAACCACGTTCTGGGGCCCTTTTGTGAGAGTTCCATCTCGTTTATTCCCTGTTTAAAACGTGCCCAGGTCGTGTGCTGTGCAAGCTGCCCTGCTCTGGGGAGAAGGAAGTTGATCTGGCTGTGCAGAGTGCAAAGGCTGCCTTTAAAATATGGAGTCAGATGTCAGGCATGGAGCGATGCCGGGTGATGCTGGAGGCTGCCAGAATTATTCGGGTATGTTGGGGGGGAGAGGAGTGGTTCTGTCTCTCACCTTCCTTGTGGGTTATTGTGGCCCCTGGGGGCTTCAGCAGGAGTTCCAGAGCTCCAGGAGTTGCTCAGGAGTTAAAACCCACCTTTGTCCAGAAGAGACAGGAGGCTGCCTCAGGCAGAGCTTTGCTCTTATCACTGGAGTCAGCACCCGTGCTTGCAGCTTTGGTCTTATCACTGGATTCAAGGCCAGTGTGTGCTTTCTCAGCTTAACTCTCTTGGAAGACATAAAACTGAAACCATCCCGGTTGTTTGTTTTTTTTTTTTTGTAGGGTTTGTGCTTCTTTTAACAGCTCCAAAGATTAAATTTCACTGCACACAGTTTCAAAGCTGAAATTGCATAACTGGCATTGCTGAACTTTTGGCTTGTTGGAGGTTGTTGTTACATGAATGGAATGTGTCCTGGCAATAAGAGAAAGTAGCAGTACTAGTTTTTATCTATCAGATAATTAACATGGGGGAGGATACACATAAGTGAGCTTTAACACAGACTCCTTTCTGAGATAACAGGTTCTTGGGCATCAGAGTTAATCTCCATCAAGGCACAGCTCTGTAAGAACCCAGACCTTCTTTCCCCACAGTGTATAAGTCATGAGAAAACTTTTCTTTATGGCAAACTTCTGCTTTTGCCAGACTTCCAGAGCAGGGTAATATTTCTGCCTGGGAACTGGTCTGTTAAAGGATGTTTCCCAGCTGCTTTGTCCCTCTTCACTGGCCTCTGGTTCCATCCTGATCTTGCTGTTTGCTCTTCCCAGTTTAGTTCTGCGAATTCTAATCATTGTTTGCCAGCCAGCTTCTAAGTTCATGTTTGTTCATCTTTTAGATAAACAGGGATGTTAAACAAGACTGGACGAGCAGTGGACCCCAGCAGGTTTCTCTTTGACATTGCCGTACACTCAGTCACCATGGGGAAATTGATAAACAGCAGTTGGGAATGTCCGTTTTGGAGATGACCATTTCTCATGGCAGGATCTTGTTTGGGACTTGCATGCTTGGGAAACGGCTGTCTCCTTGTGGAGTTCTCCAGGCTTCTCTAACATGTTGTCTCTGTCCTGTACCTCTCATAGGATCAGAGAGAGGAGATTGCCACCATGGAGACCGTCAACAATGGGAAATCCATCTTTGAAGCCAGAGTGGACATTGACATATCCTGGCAGTGCCTGGAGTATTACGCAGGGCTGGCAGGATCTCTGTCTGGTGAGGACGTTACTGGAGTTTGCTCTGTGTCCCACATTCCCTGGTAACTCCAATGGCACAAAGCCATCTTTGCTGCTGATTTCTCTAAGAGATGGACTATTCCTTTTCCTGAAGACCTTGGAAGGATTTTAAGAGGTCTCTGCCCAATACTGCTGTGCTCTGTGGGCATTCACACACCTGCTGTGAGCTTGCTGGGGTAAAACTGTCTCTCTGCTCCCAGACAAAGCCAGATCTGACCCCTGGGGGCTCTGATCAGACAGGAAGAAGCTTTGCTCTTTTCTCCCTTCTGGCTGTTTCTTTGCAGGTGAACACATCCAGCTTCCTGGGGGATCCTTTGGGTACACTCGGAGAGAACCACTTGGGGTGTGTGTTGGGATTGGAGCCTGGAATTACCCTTTCCAGATTGCCTGCTGGAAGTCTGGCCCGGCCTTGGCTTGTGGTAATGGAGACTTTCTTCCCACACAAGTGTTTCTTCAAAGCCAAGTGATCCTGTGGGGGAGAGTGATATCCAGGATGAAGTCTACGATTACCTTGAAGTGTTGAAGGCTTAGCAGAACGTTCAGGCTGTTACTCTAGCAGAAGGGGAAGGGAAATGGAAGGAGGAATATGTCAGATGTCAAGAGGTTAGGAGTGCATCGGGAAAAACACTGATAGATTGGCTTTGTACCAGATGGGGAGGGTCTCTGGAAACAACTGCAGGGCAAGACCAGCAGTTCCATCTCCCCCCGCCCTTCCCAGCAGGAGGGGCACCCTTTTGCTAGTTGCAGTGATCAGCTGAAAGTGTTTCCGCCTCTTGGGGAAAACTTCTGGGATCTGTTGAGACAGACTCACTGTGGGGTGGGGATTGTTTTTGTTTCTTCCCTGAAGCAGTTTGGGTGTTAAACCCACCTTACCTGTGTCTGGGTTCCTTTAGGTAATGCGATGGTCTTCAAGCCTTCACCTTTCACCCCCATTTCTGTGGTGAGGTTGGCAGAGATCTTCACAGAGGCCGGAGTGCCCAAGGGGCTCTTCAACGTGGTGCAGGGTGGGGCGGCCACAGGCCAGTTCCTCTGCCAGCACCCAGATGTGGCCAAAATCTCTTTCACTGGCAGTGTGCCAACTGGCATGAAGGTAAAGGCACCTTGAAACAAGGGGTCTGCAGTTGATACCTCCTTGAGCTTTTCTGCACAAGGCTTGTTGAGGTGGGGTGCGAGTCAGTATTTTTGGGGCTGAGCAAGGAGCTTGCAGCACATACAGGGTAATGCTGGGGATCCAATTAACCTGCTGGGAGAGAAACCCCTTGGTCAGCTTCACTTGCTTAGCCTTTGGTTGCAGTGAAGTCCCTGAGCTGCTCAGCTGGGTGTTGATGTCAGGAGGAGAGTACGCAAAACAGCAGTACTGGGAAAATACGTATTTCTGGCTGCAGTAAAGCACTGAAACTGCTTGCAGCCAAGTGTTTTTAAGCAAGGGGATTGTTTCTGTGAGTTTCTCACCCTCAATTTATTATTCCAAAATTAAAGAAAGGCTTTTGGAAATAAATTCTGAGTTGAAAGAGGGGAAATGTCCCTTGAACGTGCCCTACGTGTGTGTACCTGTGGGGTGCAGTGACAGATGCAGCTACAGCTGCCTGCAGCATATGCTGAGCACAAGACTTCCTGCAAATGCCTCTCCAGGTTTTGTTGGTTTTGTCTATAAAAAAACAACCCCCAAGTCCTCTGAGGCTGTCCTCAGTCTGAACTAATCACATCTAGGAAATCCAGCTTGCCCTTTTGTGCTACTTCTCTTGTTGGTGAATGGTCCTGCAGGAACTCTCTGTTTGGGTCTCTTACCTCTCCCCACCAGCTTCTCCTTGGCCAGTGGGTCACTTATCTCTTGTGTCCTTGCTCCCCTCAGATCATGGAGATGGCAGCTAAAGGGATCAAGCCAGTCACCCTGGAGCTGGGGGGCAAATCCCCCCTTATCATCTTTTCGGACTCTGATCTGGAAAATGCTGTGAAGGGAGCCCTCATGGCCAACTTCCTTACTCAGGGCGAGGTGTGTGTCCATGGGGCAGGAGTGCTCCTTCCCAAGGAGGCAGGGTGGTTTCAGGATTGGGTGGTGGGGCCAGCCTGTGACCTTGTGTAATGAGGGATTCCCTGAAGCTCCCATCTTGCCACACCTTTTCCTGTGCAGTGTCAGAAGGGACACCCTTGCAGGAGCCAGGGCAGGGTATCCCACAGAGTGTGCCTTAGCCAGTGCCCTGTCCTTCCCAGACATGGAGCCTCCCTGACACCCAGTACCCAGCTCAGCACAGCTGTACCTGGGCACCGGGCACCAGTCTGGCACTCACAGCTCAGGAGAAGCTGGGCTGGTGTCTCTTGGAAGGGCAGCAGGTTCCAACCTGATGTGCTGAGCCACAGCACTACAGGGTTCTGTCCTTCCCAAATTTGGGATATCCACATATGCTGCAGGTTTTGTGTAATCCTGTTGGCAAATTTGCTCAGCAGGGTAATTTCTGGGAATTCAGAAGTCAGCTCAAGGTCTTTGCTGCTGGTGACCTGATGTGTTTTTGCCACCTGGTGGCATCAGAACCACTGTGTCCAGAGAGGACTGTTCAGCCCCAGGGTAGTCTTGTGTTCCTTGTCCCCAGGGACAAGTAAGCTGTTGTAGCAGCTGTGGAGGGGCTTCTCCAAGAGCCTCTGGAGCAGGACCCAAGCAGGGAAGGACTGTGGAGTGCTGTGTTTCCTATTCTGAGCTGCCTGTCCTGTATCACAGGTGTGCTGCAATGGCACCCGGGTGTTTGTGGAGAGGAAGATCCTGGATACCTTCACAAAGGAGGTGGTGAAACGCACCCAGAAAATCAAAATTGGAGACCCTCTTCTGGAAGACACACGGATGGGAGCCCTCATCAACCGGCCCCACCTGAATCGTGTGCAGGGCTTTATCAAGCAAGCGAAGGAGCAGGTGAGATTGTGCTGCTGCCTTGTAACTGCCCTAAAATGTCTCTTGTTAGACAAACACTGTGCCAGCTGCTTTTCTGCCCTGTGCCTTCCGAGTTAAGCTGGTTTTTTTTGGTTGTTTTTGAATTACTCAGTGGGTGTTTCGGACCACTGGATACACAAGTCTATGGGATCTGATGGGATGTATCCCAGGGTCCTGAGAGAATTGGCGGACGTAGTTGCTGAGCCATCTCCTTGATACTTGAAAAGTCATGGCGGTCAGGTGAAGTCCCAAATGACTAGAAAAGGAAAAACACCCATTTTCAAAAAGGGTGAACAGGAGCACCCTGGGAATTACAGCCTCACCTCTGTAACTGTGGGAAGATCATGGATCAGATCCTCCTAGAAGTTGTGTTAAGGCACAGGGAGGTGATTTGAGCCAAGTACAAGGTGCTGCACCTGGGTCAGCAACCCCTGGTATCCGTGTGGGCTGGAGGATGAGCAGATGGAGCAGCGCTGCCTGGACCAGACTTGGGAGTGCTGGTGGATGAGAGGCTGGACGTGCCCCAGCCACGTGTGCTGGCACCCAGAAACCCCCCGTGTCCTGGGCTGCAGCCAAAGCAGTATGGGCAGCAGGTGAGGGGGAATTCTGCTCCTCTGTACCACTCTGGTGAGACCCCACTTCAAGTACTGCAGCCAGCTCTGGAGTCCCCTCAGCACAGGAAAAATGCACCTCACTATGAGGAAAGGCTGAGAGTTGGGGTTGTTCGGCCTGGAGAGAAGGCTCTGGGGACACCTGATGGCAGCATTTCAGTACATAACAGGGGCTTATGAGAAAGATGTGGACAAATTTTTTAGCAGAGCCTGTTGAGATAGGCCAAGAAACAGCTAGACCTGTGGCAGCTGGGCAGGATGCTCCTGGATGTGCCTGCATCCCTTCCTCTCTTGGCTCTTTTCAGGGGGCAGAGGTGCTGTGTGGTGGGGACCTGTATGTGCCAGATGACCCGAAGCTGAAGAATGGCTACTACATGCGCCCCTGTGTGTTAGGTATGATCCACCTCAGTCATGGTACCATGGCTGTTGTGGAGTTCCTCCTGAGAAAGCAGAGTTCAGTGTAACCTGGCTCTGGGATGTCCCCAGCATGGACTGGCACTTGGATGGGGGTACTAGAGCTGAGGCTTCCAAGAATGGCATCCAGGGAAATCTGTGCTGTTGGGGGGCCTGACAGGAGTTGTGCAGTTGGTGCTTTTGAGATGCAGGGCATGCCTGGCTGCTCTGCAGGGACGCTGTGCCATGCTGGGTGCTGTTTCCAAGGATGGGTGGGCTGCTGAATGGACAGGTGGTGCTGCTGCTCTTCCTCCTGAAGCACTTGTGCTCTGCCACGCTTCCAGGGAACTGCAAGGATGACATGACGTGTGTGAAGGAAGAGATCTTTGGGCCTGTCATGGCCATTCTGCCATTTGACACGGAGGAGGAGGTTGTGGAGAGAGCCAATGCCACCAAATTTGGCCTGGCAGGTGGTGTCTTCACCAGGTATGACTGGGCAGTGTTGTGACATCATTCTAGGGAGGGGAAAGACTGCAGTGATTTGCTGCTCCTCTTAGAGTGCCTTGGCATGGGTATCCTCTTCCAGAAAAGCTGAAGCAAGGGATTGCCAAAAGGGAAATTCGTAACTGACTGCACATGTCCCAGTTTTTCCTGAAGTGTTGGGTGCGCCCAGCTGTCCTTTTGGGCCCCTCCTAGCCTGGCTTGGCCTGCTGCCTGCCTTCCTGCATCTCCAGGATGCACCAGGAGCCTGCTGTACTGCTGTTGGCTACTTGCCCCACTCTGCATTGCTGGTGTTCTTGTCCTGCCCTCTTGGATCAAATGCAGTTGGAGTGTCCTTGGGAATTGGTGCAGGCTAAGACAAGAGTAGAGCAGATTGGGCTCCAAAAACCAGTGTGGCCCGCTGGCCTTTCTCCAGTGGATTCTACCAGGCAGGGAAGGAGGTGATCTAACTGAATTGCCCTTTTCCTGCAGGGATATCCAGAAGGCTCACAGGGTAGTGGCTGCTCTCAAGGCTGGGATGTGTTTCATCAACAACTACAACGTCAGCCCTGTGGAGCTGCCTTTTGGAGGATACAAGTCCTCAGGTGAGCTCTGTGTGACCTCCCCTGGTACATGCCAGCTGCAGGGGCTGTGAGTGGCCCCTGGCACTGCCTGGAGCTGTGTCCTTATCTGGCTCTTCCTGCAGGATTTGGCAGGGAGAATGGCCGGGCAGCCATCGAGTACTACTCGCAGCTGAAGACTGTCTGCGTGGAGATGGGAGATGTAGAGTCTGTGTTTTAGTGGCTCTGGGGCCTGCTCAGGGGAGCATCAGGCAGCTTTTGCCTGCCAGCCAGAGGTGTGGATCATGTACACAGCAATAAAGTACCCTACAACGGTCAGTGCCTGGGGGGAAGCACAGCTGGAGCAGCATTTAGCCACCCTGCTCCTGCAAGGGGGGATGTATGCACAGGGCTCAGCTCTGACCTGTCTGGTGGACAAAGGGAAGCTCACAGCAGGAGGCACTAATCTGGCTTTTGGCAGCAGCTCCTGCAGCCACAGAGGTGTTACCAGAGGCTTGTCAGTGGCCATGGCCAGACCCAGGCTTCCCAGGCTGTGTGCCTTGATTCCCATTGCCTTCCATCCTCCATCAACTTCAGTTCTGGCTTCTTAACAGGTAGGACCCTACCCAATGCACATATAAGCTTTTGGACACATTGATATCCTGTAGCTATAGACCCTGTCTATTCTGTGACTATATTAAACTCTTAATTGTAGCAATGTTTATTCCCTCTAGACCCTTCATAACCTCAAGCTTTGTTTTTTTTTTACCTGTCCCTTACTTACAAGTGGGACAAAACATTGTGGGGAGGGTTTGCTGATGCTGCCTGGGCCAGGCATAGGCCTGAGAATCACCTCCACACGAGAGCGATGGCAAGCTCCAGCACAGAATTGTGAAAGCTACCTTGCTTCCTTCCTGTAAACTTACTGTTCTTTATACACATGATGAAGCAACAATTTTAAATGTTTTCCTATGTCTTTTTTTAACAATCAAATAAATACTCTGGAACAGCCTCTCAGAGTGACATGAATTGAGAGGTCCAGAAAGGGGGTTGCTGCTGTATGGGTTAAATGAGCTGCAAGGTGGCTTTTTGATCACTAAAATCATAAAAGCTAGAAAGAACACCTCTGTCTGACAGACAGATTGCAGTAGTCCTACAAAACCAGAATAGTTCTAGTATTCTGCAGAGCTTCTTAAGAAAACCCAGTGTAACTTTTAGAGTGAAAATACAGAATTGACAACTTGCTTTTATTGAATAACAAAAGAGAAAAAACACAGGAAGCCAAGTGTTGTAAAAGAAAACAGAAGAAAAACAGAAGAAAATCTGTGCTCGCTTCTCAGCACTCCCGGTGGCAGACCCAGCCCAAGTGCTGGCAGGCTGAGAACACGCCCATGCCCACCAGCCCCAGGAGTGCCACGGAGCCAAGCGCCCCTCTCCTTCGGTTTTTGGGATCTGGAAAGAAAGGCAGGATTTGTCAGTTCACTGAAAGACTAGCCCATCCTGGAAACTGAAGAGGGAGCAGAAACTAAAGGTAAATCCCCGGGGCAAAACAGCAGGCCACCAGCTCAGGCCTCTGAAGGTAGGCATCCCTATTGGGATCCCTGTTGGCATCCCTTCCCAACAGCAGGAAGAGTGTGCTGCAGTGTTGGCAGCCTGTAGATCTGCACCTTTTTCCTCCACACCAGAGATTGGGAGCAGAGTCCTGAGGTCACTGTAGGAGACCTGAGTTTCCAAGCACCCACTGTGTGCTGCAGGGTCCAGACCTACCTCCTGTGTAGTAGCCATAGGCATAAAGAAGTCTCCCAATGATCCAGGCGATGCCAAGCCCTGTGGCAGCCCTCTGCAGGGACAGGAGAAGCATTAAAGGCGGTGGAGGCTTGAGCAAAATCGTGTAGGCAGCCAGGTGCTGAATCTCTTTTCACCCCTGGCCAGTTAGTGAGCCACAGCAAGGGCCAAGATTGTAGAGGCAGCTGTTGCTCCAAGCCCTGCTCCACTGCCTCCAGCAGGTGTCCCAAACTTCCACCTTGACTCTTACTTTAGAGCTTGCTCCAGTGTGGCTCCCATTTGCCAAATGTGCCTGTGCTGCTTCCTTCCCTCTTGGAAAAAGGGTCTGTCTTCAGGAAGGACCTGATTTGTCTTTTGATGGCAAAGACAGAGATACTTTGCCTCTCCCATGTGCCTGCCTCCTCCTCAGTTGTCTGCATCTTTCAGTTAAAAATAATCCAGGCTTTTGCTGACCTCCTTTGGCAGGGCTTGGAAAAACTGGGCTGGAGGGATCCTTTCCACCCAGTGATTGGAGGCTGCAAATGCTTTGCTTTGTCTAACAAGGCACCTCTAGGGGGAGGAAAGGGCTCTAATAGCTGAAACAGCAGTAATGAGTTTACTTGTGGTTCTCCTGCAGAAGACCACCTACAACTAAATTTTCAGAAGGGGCACTGCTCTTAAGTGTGATGTGGCTACTGAAGGGGCTGTCTTGGCCTCCTGCCCCCCACCCTGCCCAGGTCAGGGAGCCAGAGCAGAGTTCTGCATCACTTACCGGGTGGTAGAGTCCACCAGTGCCTAAAAAGAATAGGAAAGCAGGGTAGACTTCCAATCTGAAAATAAAAGTGAGGAGGTTGTGTTTGTGCTCATGTTGCTTACAAAGAGGAAACTCCAGAAGGGCAGAGGCTGCAAACATCCCCTGCCAAGGGCATTTTGGACTCATTATGAGTCTCTGTGCTCAATGCGGTGGCTGAGGCAAGAAGGGATCTGAGCATGCACAGAGTTATAGGGGCTCCCTCCCAGCCTGTGCCTCTCTCCCAGGTCACCCACCCACTCTTTCCATTTTGTTCCCTAAGCCACTCTAAACATTCCCCAAGAGTTGTGCCTCCCAGCACCCCTCTAATGTGCTGTTGCAACCTGTCCACAGGAGCTAGGTGGACTTTGGCCTCTCCCCAGGGAGACTTGGGCAGCACAATAGATCAGCACCTTCTGGAAACAAGATTCCTCATGCCTTAAGATCTACCCATGGAAGCAAGTTGCTGGGAACTGGGGAACAGGAGGTGGCTTCACAGCACCATCCCATGGTTCAATGCATGGGAAGGAGCCAGCACGGCCTTCCTGCTAAGCATTGCAGGGCTGAACCTGGATCAAAGCAGTGGCAGCGGCACCTCTGGGGCTGTAGGCCCTGCCCCTCAGTCCTGTGTGTGCCAAGGCCCCTGTTCAAAGGCGTCACTCACGTGTTCTGGTGCGCGCGCTGGATGCAGTTGAATATCTTCCCGTGTTCAGGGTCTGTGCTGTACATGATTGGATACTGCCAAAAAATAAACCAGCAGCAAAGCATCAGCAAGTGTGCCCTGCAGCTCCTCTGCCAAGGAGCCCAGGGCTGCCTGGGCGCTTGCAAGTCCAACCTGCAGTGGCAGGTTAGAGCCTGTCCCTGCACTGGGGCCCACAAAAGCTGTGTTCAAGGTCAGTGCTTTCCTCATGCTGGAGCTGCTGCCTGGCTGCAGAGGCTTCCCCAGGCCTCAAACCCAGCCCTCTGTGCACTACCTGCACTGGGTACATTTGCTCCAGTCTTGACTTGATGCAGCAGGAATGGGATCACCCCAACAGGCAGCTGGAGCTGTTCCTGTGCCCACCCCTGCTTGTCACTTCCATGAGTGGTGTCGAAAGAGCAAAGGAGCAGTGGCTTGTGCTGAAGCCAAGTGGCACAGCAACCTCTGCATGCCATGGCCCTGACTCACAACTGTCCCCACTCAACCCACAGCACTGCCAGGTTTAAAGGCTCCCCAATGGATGCTAAGGGAAGGTCACTTGAAAGACTTCTTGTGACAGGCCTCACTTACTCCCCCTGAATTTGAGACACCCTCCTGTCGCTTTTGTGCCACTATGACCCCTTTCCCCTAGTGCTGCTTCAAGTCTTACTTCTAGGGAAAAAGGGCTGAGCAGTTTCTGGCCCATCAGTGCTGCCAAGCTCAAAGCCACATGCTTTCAGCTTGGTGCCAAGTGCCTGATGTCCTAAATCCCGAGCTCCGTTATGCTTTTTGGAGAGCCATGGCAGCTCCACCCCTTCTGCATCTGTGTGGTGGGCAGGAAATGTCAGCAAGTGACCCCAACCTGAGCAAGATGTCACCTGGCTTGTCAGCAGACTGACTCCAGCCTTGCCATGCCTTCAGCCTGAACACTCACCTCCACGTTGTACTTCTTGCGGGCCTTGCCCACCTTGATAGCCAGGTGCATGACCAGGACAAAGCTGGCGGCCCCGGTCAGCATGACGTAGCCATACTCCTTGGAGAGAATAGCCATTGTGGTGCTGCCAGAGAAAGGGAGCCTGTGAATATTTTGGGGAAGTGGCAACACACGATATGTGTGCATGGAAGAGTTGCTGAGCTTGGACCCCAAGAGCTCCCAGCACACAGACTGGCTGAAAGAAGAGAGAAATGGTGGCTGAGGGAATTTGTACCTCTTGGAGCCTGCACAAACCATGCATAGTTCCTGTCAAACAAGCCTTAAAATCACCTAAGCATTGGTGCGAAGTGGTGTCTGGAGAACCCTAGTGCAGCCTGGGCAAAAACTCATGGACCTTTCCAGCCCCAGAGCTAGGGGCCACCAAATGAAGTCAGTTTATTTCCAGCCTGTTCCCTAAGAGAGATGTTTCTTCATGCAGTGGGAACCAGACCTGTGGAACTCCTTGCCAAGGGACATTGTGTATGCAGGCAGTTCTCATCAATTCAACAGGAAACTGGGCAAATTCTGGGATTAAGAGGTAAATCGGGGATTATAACAGAACTTGGCTCAGAAATGCCCTGAGCTGGAAGGAGCTGGGCTACATGAATGATTAATTTGTACTGTTAAGGTCATCCTTATATAAAATACTAATAAAACCCACCACCATGGCAATGATAGCTGAAGCTTTTGGGTAAAGAGGCACTGGCCAGATGACCAGTGCTCAGTTCTGCAGCTCCCAGGAACCTTCTCAGAGTCACAAACTGGTGAACAGCTCCAACAACACACAACTACTGGCATTTACAACATCTGCACAAGTGGCCAGGGGACACCAGGGCCTGCATGGCTTTTGTTAATGGTTCTGTGCTCCCTCATGCAGACCTGAGGCAGAAGCATGGAGACGAAGGTGCATCCTGCAGCCTGTGCCATGCTGCCCCACATTCCATGTTTTCCCTCTTTTCTGCTCCCTATCAGCCTGTCCTGCTCCACACTGAGTGCTCTGGCTCCCTCCCAGCTGCCAGAGAGCACAAGAGCCCTTCCCCACAATTATCTTGCACAACCTCAAACCTCAGACTCCTATCTGGGTGACCCGAGAGGGTGCTGCGTGACACAGCACAGCAGAGGACAGCAGAGACCTGCCTCCAGCACCAACATAATTCTCCCAATCAAACCCCAGTTGGTTCCTGTCTCCAGATGGTGTCTCCACAATGTAGTGAGGTTTTGATGTCTCCTGCACTGTCCCTCCAGCACAATCTGTCAGTGTGGAGAAAAACAGGCCACCTCATGGAACTGGTGCAAAGTCCTATTGCAGCAGCACCAGCACCCCTCATAAGGAATTTTTGGGAACTAGAGGGTTTTATTTCTCATTTGCAAAGGATTATCATCGATGGAGCAAGGTGAAGACAACAGCTGGCTTTGCCCACAGGAAGTGTGGTAAACAATTATCAGTAGGAAAATTAAAACCCTGAATAATGAAGAAAAGTTAGCTGCATGCACCTGTAATTGGGGTTAGCACCTGACAGGTGACACACTGAAAATAGAACATGGAGAGCAGGTTGGTGGTCACATCTCCCCCTACAAATTACACGGTTGTTGGAGAATCAGGCATTTTATCTCCCACCATGAAATTATAATCTGGGGGTTTATCTTGGGAGCAAAGAGCAAAGCACTAAACCGGGTGTGTCATAAAACTGCTACTCTTACACTGCTGATATAAAACTGTACCTCAAGACTTTGCTCTCGTAATTTGGAGCCATATAAAGCACTCACTCCAAAATCACCAGGACTCTCACGGTCGTTTCCGGATTGTGGAGCCTGGAGCGTTTCAGCAACCTTTGCCCGCAGCTGCAAGGGCTTTGCTGACAGGCACCCTCACGGTGCACAAGACTCAATTTCTACCTTTCACACTGCGATGTTTTCGGCTGGAGCCACAGACATGAGATTTTGAAGCAGGACACGGCACAGAGCGGAAGCAGAAAAAGGGTCCTTTCCAACTCTGCCACAACACTGCAGCTACTGTGAGTCAGCAAAGAGCATTAAGGCTCCTTGAACAGACCCACGCGTGGATTCAGACTGGATTACCCGATATAAACTCAGCCTTTCGAGCCAGCAGAGCCTTTTGTCGCCCCGTGTCCCCGTTCGCTTCCGGCGCTGAGCCCTCCCCAGCCACGCGGGGCCAGGCTCCGCCGGAGCTGCCCGTGCGGGCGCAGGCAGAGCCCCGCGCCCTGCTCGTCCCGCAGCCCCCTTCCCCGGGAGCCTCCCCCGGCTGGGAAACGTCCATGGCGCTTCCTCCATTTTCCGTCGGGACAACCTGAGTAACCATGCCCTGGGAGCATCCCCCCGCCCCCGCCTCTGGCCCCGCTCCCGGAGGGGCGAGCTGGCGGTGCCCGGCCCCGCACTCACCCGCGGCGCGGAGCAGCCCAGGCGCTGCGAGACGGAGCCGCGGACACGGACGGCACCGGGGGCGGCACAGGGGGCAGCACCGGGACCGCCCCGCCCCGCCCCGCCCGCAATCACGCCCGCAGGCGGGATCGGGGTTCGGCCAGCCGCGATCAGTCTCACTGATGCGAGAGAAGAGTGGGATAGGGATTCGTGTGGGTTTGCGGAGGAATTTGCCATGCCGTTATGTCCCAGCAGCTCTGCCCGTGTCCGCAGCACACAGACATCTTCATCCTTACCCTTTTCCCCATACCTTTTTTGCCATACCCATTACAGCTAAGAGATCTCGGCTTTGATTCGCATTCTACAGTTTAATGGCTCTAAGTTTGGTAATCCACACCGTTCTTGCTGAAATCTCCTGGTTTCCCCTGTTATCTCACCAGACCCTGCAGTGTCGGCTGAAGCAGCCAGTGTTTCACACGTGGAATTGCTGTGCTGGGTCATGTAAGCAAATACTTCCCTTGGCAATTCCCAGCGCTGGTGGTAAGAAGGACCTTACACCTCCCTGTAGATGCAACCCTGACACTTTGACATGGACACACAAGCCATTTCCAAGAATATTTGGAGAGTGTGTAAGCAATATTTTTACTTTATAAAACATTCCAGTTTTAGGGTTATGTGATAGAAAACCAGTGCTGGACTTTCCAGTTCTGTAAATGTTCATAAAACAGTCAGGCTGCAGGAGCACAGAGGGTTCTTTTGCTGTCATCAGTGTAATGGGAAAGAAAGGAAGAACCAGTGGGATCCTGGGCTCCTAAAAGTCCTGGTTTTAATTTCTTTGCCTTTCCACAGCAGGAAGTTCTTGAATTCCCTGAGGCTCTAGTAATCCAGTAATTCTCTGGGGGTCCAGCTATGTAGGCTGATCCCAGTAAGCCCTGCTGAGTGGTTTTGCTTGGAAGGGCCTAGTGACCTCCTTGGCTACAGAACAGTGCCAGGGCCTTTCCCATATGTCAATACCTTTTCAAGCCAGTTCCTATGTCCCTACTGTTCTGTGGTCTCAAGGTAGGGTGGAAGTGGAAATGCCTGGCACTGTACACATCTCTCACACCTCCACAGAATGAATATTTTGCCAGTGTCCTGAGTCCCCGTGGCAGAAGACTGGATATAGCACAGCAGGTGAAACAGGAACACAGATACTTCCTTCCCTTGCAGTTTTATTTCACTTCAAAAAAAAAAAAAAAATCATCTAGGGTGGGACAATGTGTCAGAAATCAGGCAGGAAGAGCCTGCCTTTGGTTCCCGCAATGGGAGTTCAGAAGTGCTGATCCTAAGTGGCTGTGTCTTCCTCCTCCTCCTCTTCCTCCTCTTCCTCTCCCTTTGAGGCATGGACTTCATAGATGACAGCACAGACACCGGCCAGCCAGGCTGCCATGGTGCCAGCAAAGAATATGCAGAAGCCAACGAGGCACAGAAAGATATAATCTTGCTTGTACAGCTGAGTCAGGCAGCTGAAGTGGAGCTGTGCCTTCACTGCCGGCATCCTCAGGCCACGCAGGCCTGCTGGGGTGTAGCAGGTGATGTTGCCAGCATCTGCAGAGAGACAAGCAGAAGCAGGGCTCTCTAGTACCCCTGTATCATAATTTAATGAAGAGGAGTCCTGGTAGAAAAATTATGAGAGTGCTTGCAAAAAGCCTGAAAAATATCTACAGACTTCACCTCCCTCCCTCCATGGCTTGGGTAAAATCTGACAGCCAAACTCATGCCAAAACTGTGCTAAACCTTTGCCACACCACAATTCCCAGGTTGCCAGAATATTTTTTTGAGGCATTGGCTTCGTAGGAAAATATTGCCCACTGGGTTATGCCACCGTGGCAAACTGCTGTCCCTGCCCTGCTTATCTCTGCTGATTGAACATTTTCATCTTCATATAAAAGCACCTGTGTTTGTTGATTTTTAAATCTCAAATACCTTCTGAAGTGATACAGCCTAAATTATGCTAGAATAATGAGGCTGCTGTGCATTTGACAAATGAGAGTGGTTTGCAGTTAGGAACAGCCTTACCTGCTCTGTGAGAGAAACAGAGGCAACTCATCAATGATTCAGTTCCACTGAAATAACAACCATACCCTGTCATATTGCAATATCTGCAGTGATAAAACAGATGCTGGCTCTTCCCTTTCAAGTTAGTGAAGGATGAATGTGGTGCCTATGGAAGCGGGGTGTGCCCTCAGCCATGGCCCTCTCCTTCCTCTGCAGGTTTTGAACCCCACAGACACGGTCACTGTGGTGGGCACAGGCTGAGCACTGCATGATGGACAGGATGGAAGAGCCTGAGGGAAAGGGAGCTACAGGCTGGGCACTGCTTGATGCATGGGATGGGATGGGATGGGATGGGATGGGATGGGATGGGATGGGATGGGATGATGGGATGGGATGGGATGGAATGGAAGTGGTGGAGGGGAACAAGGCATGGGGAATTTATACTGCATTACACTGTATTGTATATGACTGAGTGGTATCGCTGCTGCAGTTGTTCGTGCTGATCATCTTCCTTGTGCTGAGTAAAACTGGAGAGCTTTTATCTCTCTGTTACCCAAATCCATCCAAACTTGGGCAGCTTTGTGTCAGCCCCCAGGCTGCACAGATGCAGCTGAGCCCAAAACTCTGGTGGCACAGGTATTTCTGAAGGTCAGTAGCCTTTCTAAAGGCCAGGCTGAGGTCTGCTTGCAACAGATTCCAGGGCTCTATCCCAATGTCCCTTTGGTCTGGAACAACCCTCAGTTTAAGGCTGCCTTTCCTATTCCTACCCTGCCCAACAGCCTGCAATGAGCTTTATTCTCCTGTTGCAGGGTTCAGTGGGTTATCTCCAATCTCACTGCTGAGAGCTGTACTTTATTCCACTGTTCCCTAATTGCCTGTAACCTGTATGTGGAAAAAAACCCCCACTTTATTGTCTATAAGGAGCTTACTGCATCTAATAAAGACACTGAGATGTCTTTAATTCAGTTCTGTCCTAATACCAGCTTCCATTTGCCCTTCCCTTTTTTGCCCTTGGGCTCTTTAGTGGCCCTTTCTTTTTCAGTGGACAGACTTTCTCAAGCAATTTCTCTCCTGCAGCTCTCTCTCACCCTTACTGAATTCAGTGATTCAGTGCCCTGCATTACTGAAACATTTCCTTGTTCATGTGTGCAGTGCTGTGTCTCTTTCCAGTTTGGAAAAACCAAGTTCATGTGCTGCAGCTGCAAAGCAAAACATCACCCTCGGGACCAGAGTTTTTATGGGAAAGGGAACTGCTGATTACCCTGCTTTGGCCTCTCCAAGGCCCAGTTATAGAATCTCTCAATATGATGGGAAACAGCTGATTTTGGGGTGGAGCCAAGGCAGGAAATTCAGAGCAATGATTTTCCCAGTGCACATCCCCCTGGAGCTGTGTTGCGCCCCTCGTTCTTGGCACTGCAGCTGTGGGGTGCTGTGCAGGCACAGGGACACCTGAGGCTGGATCCAGGTGTTTCAGAGAAGCAGCAGTGTCCCAGCTACAGGCTACACTTCCCTGGCTGCCCTGGGGATGTGAACAAGTGTGACTCTGTGTTTGGAGTGTGTGTAACGCAGCTGCTCTTATCCCTGGTTTGTGTGACAGCAGAAGATGGGACCCTCCTGTTGACATGCAGTGACCCAGCCCCGTGAGCTGAACTTTTGGGAAAGAGAACAGAGGGCCCTCTCTGTTCCACACAGATCTGTGGGAGCAGGGAGGAGAGAGGTCCTGCTCATACAGCCCTCACCTGTAAAATGCACGTTGCTCTCCATCATCCAGGTGATGAATTCCAAAAAGGAACAGTTGCAGTGCCACAGGTTGTCACTGAGCCCCAGAAGCCTCAGGCTGGGCAAGTCCCGGACAGTGCTGGTGTCTAGGAAGGTTAAGCCTGTCCGGCTCACATCCAGGTGCCTTAGCCAGGTGTTGTTGGTGAAAGCATCCTTCTCGATGGCCACAAGGTTGGGATTGTCCGAGATCTTCAGCACCACCAGGCTGAGGAGGTGGGAGAACATGCTGAAGGTGACTTGTGTGAGGTTGTTGAAGCTGAGGTCCAGATAGACAAGCTTGGCCACACCAATGAAAGTGAAATCCAGGTCATCCCCCAAGAGGTTCTTTCTGCAGTCCAGATAGACCAAATCAGCCAGGAAGCTCAATTCCACTGCCGGCAGGTACGAGACGTTGTTTGCTGCCAGAATCAGCTGCCTGGTGTCCAGAGGGATGTCCACAGGGAACTCCTGCAACTGCTGCCCGGTGCAGTTCACCTCCAGGTACTGACAGCTACACCTGCTCGGGCAGTTGATCCCCTCTGATGCCATCCCCAAAAGAAACATGAGGCTCAGGGACCATGGTCTATCTGAAGGAGACATGGTTTGCGACCTTCCAGGCCACTTAGCCCTTTGTGGACTGCTAGCAGCCCTATGGAAGCTGCACTGCCCTCACAGCATGCCAAGGAGGTGTCTGGCTGCAAGGCTGTCAGGAAGCATTTTGTGTCCATGGCTCACCTGAGCCCTTGGCAGAGTGCCCAGCTGGAAACCGAGCCCAGCTTTTACATCAGCAAGTGCAGAACAGTGGCTGGAGCGTCTCTGTCTCACACTCAGTGCCAGATGACACCTCCATGATGTCAGTGGCTTGCAGAAGCTGCCTGTTTTTGGGGATGGTGCCATGACCTTGGTGACCTGCTTCCAGTTGAGTGGAGGTGTGGGAAGCTGTGTGTAGCATGGGAGCATTGGAACTGTGTAGGGAGTGTGTGAACAGCCCAAATTTTGTCAGAAATGGTGCCACACTACAAGAGGTGCTCACTGGTACTGGTTAGGCAAGAGCCCTGTACAATGCTGGGCTGGCATTGAGACCTTTCAGGAGCCAGATTTTATCCCATCTGGAGTAGTGTGTCCAGGTCTGGGGACGTCAGCACAAGATGTGCAGCTGTTGGAGTGGAGCTGGTCCAGAGAGGTCACGAAGATGCTCAGAGGACTGGAGCAACTCTGGTATGGGGACAGGCTGAGCTGGGGCTGTGTAGCCTGGAGAAGATTCTGTGGGGCCCTCACCTAAAGGCTTTATGGAAAAGAGGGAGAGTCACTCATTACACGGGTAGGTAGTGACAGGACAAGGGGGAATGGCTTTAAACTGACAGAGGGCAGGTTTAGAGTGGATGTTAGGAAGAAATTCTTCCCTGGGAGGGTGATGAAGCACAGTGTGCCCAGAGAAGCTCTGGCTGCCCCATCCCTGAAAGTATTCAAGGCGAGTTTGGACGGGCCTCTGAGCAACCTGGAATAGTGGAAGGTGTCCCTGTCCATGACAGGGGGAAAACTAGGTGAGCTTTAGGGCCCCTTCCAGAGATTCTATGACTCTTCCAGAGGCCGGGACAGCCCAGACTACAGGCACTGAACGCACTGAAGGCACGGAAGACACACCGCCCCTCACCCCGCCCTTCCCCTCACGGCCAACGGCCGCGGCGGGGCGGGGCCTGACAAGCCACGCCCTCTCGCGACAGCGCGGCCGCGGATAGGCCATGAGAGGGCGGGAGGGCATCAAGCCCCGCCCTCCGGGTGACGAAGCGGCCTCTGATAGGTCGTCGGGGTGGCGGGGGCGGGGCGCGGCGGATTCAAGTGGCGGGTGCGCGCCGGTGCCGCCGTTGTGTCCCCGCTGTGTCCCCGCTGTTTGCTGGTTGCCACCGCAGCATCCGCACCGCCGCCATGGAGACGATGACCTTCCCCCGCTACAGCCCCGACGACATCATCAGCTACCTCCGGTCGCACATCCTGGCGGGCGCCGAGGCCCGGAACCTGGTCAAGGGCGACGTGTTCGGCAACCCCAAGGTGCGTGAGGGGGGCGCGGGCCGGCTCCGGGCCCCACCCAATCCCGTGTGGGACGGACGCGCTGCCCCCGCCCATGTAATCGCGGGGTTGGGTGGGACGGTGTTGGGTTGGGCTCGGAAGGGTCTCAGGGCCCTCCTCGACGCTCGGGCCTTACCAGGAAGCGGAGCGGTGTTACCAGCAGCACCCGGCCTGTCTTTCCCAGTTCTGTGGGAACTGGGTAAAAATAGCCGTGGTGTCTGGCCAAGTCGCATAGTTTCATCAGTTTGCCTGATCAATTTAGTGCTTTTAAACCAAGCCCGGCTTTTAAACCCCTCTCTGTTTCACCCCCTTTCATCTCTCTTGACCATTTAGTGTTAGTGACCATCCTCGGCGGAAGAAAAGTGGCTTTAAAGTGGAACTGATGCCTCGGAGTGATTCCTGGTGCTGTTATTCCTTATGTTTGAGCCTGCGGTGGGAGGGATCTGGCCCTGCTTGTTTAGTTGGTTTTTAAGAAGCAAAATTGATCATGGATTAGTGCTATAAATGAAAAACTGTTTGGCTTATAAGTGGTCTTTTTTCCTCTTCGTTTTAATAATCTAATGAAGAGCAGTCGTTGCTACAGGATTATTATTTCTGTGAGGTTTTTTAGGGTTTTTGGTGTTGCTTGGTCTGGAAACTGCTCAGCAAGCAGCAGCGTAATGAAAACCAATGCCTGGCATGCCCAGTCAGGTCTGTAGTTGTTGGAGCTGACTAGTGTCCCTTAAAACTGAATTATGAGCAAGTAATGCTTGAACTGCAAACTATTGGAGAGTGAAACTTGTTTATCTTGGTGGCTTGGTGAAATCAGCCTTCATCTGTTAAAAGCTGAATGCTTTCATGGCCTGGTCTGGGAGCCCTGAGTAATCAAACACGAAATACTCATTCATGTCCTCTTTTCCTGCAGCTTGACATTTTACACCTGATTTACATGAGAATTCTGCAGAAAGTGTACGGGATCCGCCTGGAGCACTTCTACATGGTAGGGCTGCCTGTGGCAGGAGTGATGGGATGTAAAAGGAAAAGAATATTGGACTTACCTTTTCCTTGGGATGCTGAGGGTGCCAGAAATATCTGTAAGGTCCAGGAGGGATTGGACAAGCTTTTGGAGGGACACCATGTCCAGCCTTGGAGATGATACTGGGCTCTTGTGCATCTGCCTGTGGCCATGGCTGGAGGAGGTTGGGCTGATCTGGAAGGAATGTAAATGTTGCTTTTGCTATTTGATCATTTCCACTCTTCCATTAACTGAGAGGAAAGTAAGGAGAGGCTGATACCTCATTGACTAACGGTTTATCTACTGTCTCTGTTAGGCAAGAACTGTAAAAGGGAGAGTAAATGGTTTTGTCTGATGGCATTTCTGGATAAACTGAAAGGGAAGAGCAAATGTGCACGAGATAACTCGGTTCTTCCCAGGCAGTGACCAGCTGCCATGCTGTGCTATGAGATTTAAAATATCAGAGAAAGGGGACACTGCAATGTGCCACTACATTTTCCTGACATCTTCATAAAGCAGTTGAGTGTGTCAGTTTTGGGGTGTTTAAAGGAGTTTCTTGCTGGTAGGTGAATAATGCAGAGACTGTTGTGCTGCACCAGTTATGAACAAATTAAAACAGGGTTTAGATTGAGTTCCAGAGTTTGCAATGTTGCTGCTTTAGTTATTATTGTCTTTTTATGTCTTTTCCAGCCAAAGTTGATGCTTAAAATAGTGTGCTGATTAACTTGGTGACATTTTTCGGCCTTTAATATGTGTTCCTTCTGGATGGGAAGGTCATCCTCAGTGTTTTTAATCTATTGGAATTATCTTATGCTGTGGAAACCTGTGTAATTTTTGTTTTAAGTATTCTCTACTTATGCACTGACTCTTTCTATATCTTAGATGCCAGTCAACGTTGACATAACGTACCCACAGATCTATGAAGGCTTTCTGCCTGTCTGTAATTTGTATATTCACATGTAAGTAGAAAATGCTTGTCTTGTGCTTGCTGGGCAAATGCTCTGGGATGAGAGGACAAGATCTGTTCTGTAGCAAATGGGTACAGGACAAGAACTGAGTAATGGTCACAAAACCTGAGTCACGGTCACTGCAACTGAGGTGGTTTTGTTTTCCTTGCAGGGAGCGTTTGCTGCCAGTGTGCCGGATTAATGACTTTCAAATTGCTGATGTTTTAAACCCAAGTAAGCAAGTGCCTTGTAATCCGTGTGTTTCCTGGGGTGCTGGGTGTTGCCTGGTATTTCAGGTGCTTTTTCTCCTTGGGCATAGCCAGATGGGCAGCTAGTGTGGAGAAGTGTCCCTGATTTCCTGTTGCTCTTCTGACCCTTAAACAGCTGGTTCTCGTGAGTAGTTCCTATTCCTTATGTGGGCTGATGCAGGTCAGTAACTGAGGGCAGTTTTGAATGCTAGGAGTCTATTGAACTGCTGGTCTGGAGATGGGCTGTGACAGACTTGTAACAGGGTAATAATAGGTGGTGACGAGAATCACCCTGACAGCTCTGGGATGCTTTAGGATCCTTTATGCTGATGCCTGTGCTCCACTTCTTTCAATACCCTGTTGTGGTGACTCTGCTACAAAACAAACAACTTGGAAAAGGCTGCTCCAAAGAACTCTTTAACTTCTGGATCTGTCTTGTCTAAGACATTCAAAGCTTTTGTAATCATCTTTCTGAAAGTTTGCTTGGAATAAAGCCAAAAAGTCCTTACAGTTCAACTTGATGCCTTCAGTTAGGCTGATAGCTACAGAGAGGTTCTTTCTTCAGAGCTGTAGTTCAAAATTGACACTCTTTCTCCCTGGTTTCTGTTTTAATGTGAGGCTGTGTGTTAAAAGCCTTTTCTCCCAGGTACCATTATTCATTTGTTAAATTATACAGAATTGCTAAGAGTTACTAACCAGCTTGGTGCTAGTTTTAGTGTAGTCTGAAATCTTTGCAAGCTGAGTGGGGGAAGAGCTAATTTGGATAGTGTTTTGTAATTTCTGTCTCCTCTGAATTACGCTTTGCCGAACTTATTGGAAGCAATTGCAATGCTTGTGGAAACCAGCTCAGTGAGCTCTTGCAATTCCTGTTTCAGAGACAAAGAGGACTGTTCGCTTCTTGAGTGGCATCCTCAACTTTGTGAACTTCAGGGAGTTCCGGCGTGAGGTCTACTTGGAGCTACAGCTGAACTATGTAAGATTGGAGGCTGTTTTATTCCAGATACCTGTAAAAGTATAATTGATATTAACCTAGAACTAGGAGCATGAAGGTTGTGGTTTAACTTCAGGTTTATGAAACGTGTTGGGATGTTAAACGTAGCCAAGTAGTACAGGAAGGTACTGATTATTACTTAGGATATTACTGAAAGGGGTTTTTTTCCAATAACTTATTTGATACTTTAGCCTGATAAGTGAAGGATTGGCACCTTGGATTGTTCTCAGAAAAATTGGGTGCAACAATTGTAGGTAGCTTCTCTTCTGAATGTCTCAGTAGTTCAGAGATGGTGTATTTCATGTGAAATAACGATGAGCAAGGCTCTAATAGAAGCCCAGAGAGAAACCACACTTCTCTAAAATTAAATGTTTAACTTTCAGAAATCAGCTATGGAGAAACACCAACAACTGGAGGCTGCGAATCGGGAGGCAGCAATGAAGCTGGAGAAACTGAAGTGAGTGTGAGGAGTAAGCACTGTGAGATGCACTGCTTGCCTGTCCTGCTCGGGCTGGATCAGTGGGCCCGTTCTGTGAGGCTCAACAAGTCTGAGTGTAGAGCCCCATTCTTGGGTCATAATAACTTGGTTCAATGCTACAGGCTTGGAGAAGAGGGGCTGGAAAGTGTCCCAGCAGAAAAGGACCTGAAGGTGCTGGTTGACAGTGGCTGAACAAGATCCAGCAGTGTGCCCAGGTGGCCAAGAAGGCCAGGGCACCTATCCTGTATCAGCCATAGTGTGGCCTGCAGGACCAGGGCAGTGACCACCCCCTGTGCTGGACCCTGGTGAGGCCACACCCTGAGTGCTGTGTCTGGTTCTGGGCCCCTCACTGCAAGAGGGACATTGAGGGGCTGGAGTATGTCCAGAGAAGGACAGTGAAGCTGGGAAGGGTCTGGAGCACAAGTCTGATGAGGGGCAGCTGAGGGAGCTAGGGGTGTTTATTCTCTGCTGGCAGAGAAAAAAAATTACTTTTACAGTGTATGGTTGCTTTGAGAGAATCCTGCATTTGTATGTTAGGGACTAGGGTGAAACTCTTTGCTCTTAGTTTTTAGTGATGTGTCTTTATTCCTTCAACAGCTGTAGGAAGCCCATCTTTAACTTAATAGATGAGTAAAGTTGTCTTCCTTAGTTATTTGACATGTTTGCCACAATCTCTGTTTCAGGCCATTTAGCCCTACTGCCTGTGTCTTTGCACCATTAAGTTTTGCTTTTGCTTGTGGATAACAGGATGAAGAAATGGCTGGTTTCCAAGAGAGCTTTCAAAACAAAGTGGTTTTTTTCTGACAGCTGCTCTTGGTGTGTGCTACACAGGGGGTTCTCTAGCTGGGATAGGTCTACACTAATATAAGTTATTTGTATGACAGGTAATATGCAAATTTCATAAAGGAAAATTGCCGCCAAAATTGGTAGGAGTGTTGTACTTTCATGCTTTGCTTAACATGATCTTTAAACTTAGTCCTCTGTTATGTTTGTGCCGCTTCTTGCCAAAATAGCTCTTTAGATTATGCTTCAACTGCAAAATCTTACAAGCAAAGGAAAATTAATTTGAAACTGTCTTGCTCTGATTACTAAAGTTACTGACTGTAAACTCTGTGGAGACAGTGATTGTTTTATCTTCTGTACTCTGACTGGGCTATAATGATGCTGAAACTGCCCAATATCTTAATTTTTCCCTTAGCACTGTCCCAGTTGAGCATCAGGCAGAGGTCAAGCAGCTCACAGAAAGCATTCGGGAGCTGGAGCAGCTGCTCAGGCAGGACTATCGTCGGAAACAAGTAGGATCTTGTTCTCTATTTCTCTGAGAAGCTGCTATGGGTTCCTCACTTCTATTGATTTTATTCCCTTCCCTCTAACTCAGTGGATAAAAGGAACTTTTCTGATTTAAATGGCCATTTTAACAAAATACTGTCTGGTCCCTCTTTGTTTCACTGTAAGGAATGTGAAATGTGCTTTAAATCAGACTTGGGGAATACAAAAGTATTATTTGACTCTTTTTTTTGGAATGCATTTCTGCAATGACTTGGGAGATACACATCACACTTCCAAACAGGAACACAGGTATGTTCCTCTTTGTTTTCTGTTTGAATTCAAAGAATTGGAACTGGAGGTGAGCCATGACAAGAAATGAGGCCTAAGAAGGGTCACCCAAGGGAATGCCTGGCAAAAACAATAGGGTTAATTGCAAGGGTAACTTTTCAGCAATGGAATCTTAACCTTTCTAGCTCCTTTGGAAGAAAGAAAATAATAACCTATGGTTAAGATTTTTTGTTATGTCAAGTCATGTCTCTGCTATTAATACTATTAACCATGTGCTTGACTATTATTTGGGACCTTACATTCAATTAGATTTTTCCCTGAAGTACAAGGCCACTGGCAAAGAAAGTTGTGGGGGTGTAATACTGCCAGGGTCAATGAGAATAGAGATGGTCAGTCTCTTATCTTTATTCCTAGTGCTATAAATAAAAAGCCCAATCCAAATTAAAACACGTATAAAATTTATTTTGTGTCCGAGGATTTGAACACACAATGCCACGATCGAAAAGAACAGCACCAAGCCCGGGGTTGGTACTGGGTGAACACAAGTCTGATCTCTATCGCACCAGACCTCCCTCCGTTCACCCCGTTTGCCTCCAACAGTCCACTTTTATACAGTTTTGCTCATATAGTCCAGATNGGCTCCTGAGTGTGGCTGTTGACTTTCCAAGGGCAAGTTATGCTTGTTTTAACATTGATTATAGCTTGACTTTAATACATATTCCGATATTACATATTTGAGCACGAATTTCACGCATTTATTTATAACACTAGTTACCCATTGCTGGCTGCATCCCTAGTGCTTCCAGTGGCTTTGGTGACGGTATTCTCCTTCTCTGTCTTTGAAATCTTATGGACTGCAATTTTGTCTGCTGGTTAGGGTACTCTGAAGGACCCATAAATGGGATTTCTCCTGTGGACAGATCCATGATAGAAGGATAAGGCAGGTAGCAGCTGAAGAAATGCTTGTTTAAAGCTTGGTGCTTTCTTTCAGACAGCTTTGCAAGAAGTGATTTCTCAAAAGAAGACAGATATTGCTGAGAGCACCCGAAAACTGGTGAGTACACCTCTCTGTGGGTGCTGGATGCAGCTTCCATCTCAGAACAACTGAGAGATCATTGCTCTTTCTAGGCTCAGGTTATTCTTGGAATTAGGTCCCTAGAAATCTGGACTTCTGAGATGCTTTGGGTTTACCTTGCATGCACAGTGTGGGCTAATGAGGCAAAACAGGAGGTTTTGAGAGGCTGCACAGGAATCTTGTTGCTCTTGTCCCAGGCTGATAGAGCTGGCTCTGGAATGCTGCAGTGACTGCCTCAGTTTTCCTAGGTGGGGAGTTCTGAGGGAGAGAGCTGCTGGTATTATGCCAGGCTGGATGGGGCTTGGAGCCACCTGATCTAGTGGGAGGTGTCCCTGTCCAACCCAAACCATTCTAGGATTAGTTGGCAGGCTCTTTGTGGAAAATAGTAGTTAACTGCTGTTCTTGTGCACTCCTCTAAGAAAATCTGGGAAGCACAATGGGTTGTTAATTGCTTTGATTTGGAATGTTAATGCTGTTTAGAAGAATTTATTTTCAGAACTTCCTAATGAGGAATGACTACACACCAAAGAACCTGGCTAGTCATAAGATCACGGCAAACTTTGCTACACAATTCCTCTTTGTTCAACTAATCACTAACATTGAAAGTGTTTGTCTTATTAACTAGAATGATCTCAAAGTGACTATGGCTACTTTGAAAGAAGAACAAGAACAGCTGAAATCAAAAATTGTGGAGAGTCCAGAGGAGCTGAAAAATTACAAAGAATTGATGAAAGAGACTGTTAAGAAATTAAAGAGATCTAAGGTGAGGTTTTCCTTTGTTCTGTTAGAAAAAGCATGTTTTACTGGACTGTCTTCATCTAGAACTGCTTCTTGAATGACTCATGGTAAAACATCAGCAGGACAATGTTTACTCTGAAATGAGATCACAGCTTCAGAGAAAACTGAAGGTTCATGGTGGAGGTGGTGGTTTATTTTTGATGGCCTTTCTTTTCCTTTTGAAAAGCAGGATTGCAGTCACTTGTAAAACTAGGTGTAGAACTTTTGAATCTGTACCTGTCTGGCTGTTTGCTCTCAAGAGGAGACAATATTTTGTCAGCTCCCAAATACCTGTGGATTTAGATCATGTGCTTCACAGTGCTTCTATTGTCATTCACTGTTTCTGGAATTGTTGGCTGCCTCCACTAATATGCTGAACACTGAGTTCCCTTCCTAGATTTTTGGGGTTTTTTTATTATAGTATCCACTCATTTTTGCGGTTTGTGACTGTTCACACATCAGGGAAGTTTGCATTTTGCCTCTGAAGGTATTTTTCTTCCAAAGGTATAAACTTGATTGCTGTAATTTCTGGTACGAAGATTTATGTAACTCTTGTTTTACCAGTGTAGAATTTCTTCACTGTACAGTTTTTTTCTGAAAGCTCTTGCAAAAAGCTGATTCGGTCAGTGTAAAACACTTGCATGTCACTTTTTTTCCTATGCTTCCAAATAAATGCCTTTTTTAAAAAAATATTTTTACAAAGTGAAGAGCTCATTTCACGAACTCTTAAATATTACTTATAGTGTCTTTAAACAATGAGGGAAGGGTTCAAAAGTCAATATGCTTTAATTCTGTATAAACGAACTCTAAAGCTGTTTATTAATAGTCTTTTTCTCTCTTTAAAGCAAGAAGTTATTGAGAAATATGAAGGTTACAGAGACCTAGTTGAGGTTCTGCCATCATGCCAACTGGAGGTGCAGTTATACCAAAAGAAGATGGAAAGACAGGGAGCAAATGTGGAGAGACTGGCCAGTGTATTATCAGAGGTTTGTATTATCCAAATTATATCCTGTTGGGGAGAATTTGATGTCTAAGCAATGTTCCCCTCTCTCCTCTTCCCTGTAAAGAATGACATTTTGAAGTTTCCAAATTTTTTCTTAGAAATGTCAGTAAAATGTTGCTGCTGCTTTGCTGGGTGGCAGTAGCTAATGTACTATGCACTAGCTATTGACCACTTTGAATAGTCAAAGCCTTTGTTGCCATAGAAACCTGACCTAAAACAGTTGGAACTGTCTTGGGGTTGTTGGTAGGAAATGATGGGAAAAGTGAAATTGAGTTTCTTCTGCCTTGAGAGTGGAAACTAAGAACAAAAAATTGCTACTTCAGGAAGAGTCACATCTTAAGTGCCTTTAACTTTATTAATATTACTGAGCCAGACATTCTCTGATGAAATGTTTGTTACAATACAGTACCTTGCTATTTGCTACTAGGCTTTGGGAGAATGCAGTTTTTAGGAGCATATGAAAAATGGTATGGAGTCTTTTTGGGTATTTGTATGTAGCCTGTGTTCAAATTACCCTTGGCAAGAAACTATAGCAGAAGTCACAGTCACTTCTGAAAGTCATTCTAAGGGATGGGGTCTTGTCCATTTGGATGTATTTATAATTGCATTTATGTATGTATTTTATACATTTATGTATGTATTTATAATGCCAATCAGATCTTCAAAAAGCAGCCAGCTAGTTCTAATCTTTGTTACATTTACCAAGTATGCCGTTTGATAATTTCCCCTTCTCCCCATTTGATTTATTTCTATTTATTTTATTTCTATACTTCTGTACTCTAGGTCAGGAATCTGGAGGACCAGATTGAAAGTGCTCAGATAGAGCTGAAAAAGGCAAAGACAGATGAAATGTCCTTAAAGAGAGTGGTCACTGCAAAACATGAGAGGCTTTCTACAGCTGAGATAAGGATTAAAAAGATGCGTGAAGATGTTGAGCAGCACAAGTGCACTGTGCTTGAGTATGGAGGAGTTGTTTCTGCCTGATGCTGCTTTATGTCTTTGTTATGTGCTGCCAAAGTTCATGTCTGCTAGAAACACACAGTTTAGCAGTAAGGAGAAAATGAGCAGTGTGGGACAGCTCTGTATGAAGACCAGTAATGCTGCAGGCAGGGAGTTGGGGTCTCAAATCAATAATTGCAATGTGACTTGACAGCAATTCTTTTATTGGAGCACTAATTTAATTTATAATGCTTATTCTTGATTCTTTTATCTTCTTAAAGAGAATGTCACATTGGGATAATTTTCCAACTTATCAGACTTCAACAAAGCCCCATTTGCCTTTCATGAATTTTTCATAATTTCCCTTGCCACTTTTGCTCATTATCAAAGATGTTCAAGACCCATGGGGAAATGGGGCTTGCATCTCGGTGGAGCATTATCCTGACATGATGCTTCTAAAACAAAAGGAAAATTGTCATTTGATCAAAGCCTCCCAGCCCCTCTTCCTTCCTCCCATATGCTGGAGGGGAGGCAGCTTGCAAGGGCTGTGTTTGCAGCACCAAACTGCAGCCCTGTAAGGTCCTGGCTTCACTGTGAGGTTAGTGCTGAACTGTTGCAGAGAACGTTTATTTTAAAACAGTTTTCTTGTACACAGATCGGAAAGGGAATATGGAAAATTATTGGCTGAGTAGATTAGCTGGGATGGAAGAGAGGTTCTTCCACATGGCTGAGATAGTCAAGTAAGATTTAGTCATGCTTAAGGTTTGTGTGGTGTGCAGAATGGCACTCAGAGTATTGTACCAGCTAAAGGAGATTATTTGGAAGGAAAATAGGTTGGACATTAGGAGGAATTTCTTGACAGAAAAGGTGATTAGACCTTGGAATGCGCTGCCCAGGAAGGTGGGGGAGTCACTGCCCCTCGAGGTGTTTAAGGAAAGACCAAGTGCCATGATTGAAGTGACAAGGTGGTGTTTGGCCATAGGTTGGGCTTTATCTCAGAGGTCTTTTCCAACTTAAATGATTCTATGAAAAGTAGCTTTTAATTAAGGAATGAAAACAATATAATCTAATGCTCTTTTTTGTCAACAGTTGCTGCCAATTTCTGTTTTTAATGTGTCAGGTATTTCCCTTGAGTGATAAAATTAGATGCTTTGATGAGCAAGAGGGGAAGGGAGGTAATCTTGGTTGAACACAAGAGTTTTTCCTGGTGAATAAGAGAATGTGTCCTTGAAGTAGGAAGGTGTATATGGGCTCCTGCTGAGTTATTTCAGCCATTCTTCCCAGAAAGCTGCTGCTACAAGTCCAGATGTCATTACTGCACAAATGACTGGTATGAACTGGTAGGTATTGTTGCACTTCAGGTCAGAGTGAATCCCCTGTTCCAACACTCACCCTTTGCTGGTGACATGGTATCTCACAGCTGCAGCCATCTGAATTTACCTGCAAGCTGGAGAAATGTAATTTGGTCTTTGGGATGCAGTGAAATGATGGACTGAGTGTTGCAGATAACAGATGTAGACATATGGGACTGGAGCTTTAGGTTCGTGGGCTGGGCTCTAGGGCTAAGGAAAGTGTGACATTGAGTTATTACAGCTGGAACATTGCGTGCAGCTGTATTGCTTTCACCTGCACCACTCAAAGCCTGGAGGGCCATGTCCAGCTCTCTGTTGGGTTGGCTCCACTTGAATTGCCTTGATTGGCAGCAACTAAGGATCTTGAACATACTCCTCTAACTCCACTTGGAATTTCAATTCTTGTACCTAAGTTCTAGTTTAAAAAAATGCATTAGTTTCTGATAAAGTAAATGCTAGATATCATTGCTTCTGGAAACTGCTGGTTTCATGCTTGTAAAATGCAAGCTTTGCTCATGGTAGGCTTAAGTTTAATCTGGAATTAGTCAAAAGTCTCAGTACTAACTTTTCTTCTCTCACCTTTAGACATTGTAACAAAGTCCAGGAGAAGAGGGGCGCTGTATATGACAGAGTGATGGCCATTCACAAGGAAATCAAACACATGAAGAGCAAAATTGAGCAGCTGAAGGAGGATGCTGAAGAAAGAGCAAGAAAAGCCAAGGTGAGGGGTTTTTTTACCCCCTCCCAAAGGAATCTTTTTACATTCCTGCAGTGCAATGATTCTCTAAACAGCTTCCCCTGTGTTTTGTGAATGCTGCTGCTTAAGCCGTGGATGAGATGCCATTGAAATCATTTGAGTCCACCAGACCACTAAACATTCATGCTTGATAAGGATTTAACTTTGCTGATGGATTTTTTTTTCCTTCTTTATCTTCTCTTTCTAGGAAATACACCTAATTTGGAAGGCTGTATTGGAGAAGTGTCATGAATCTCTTCTTAAGGCAGTAAAGAGTTACGCAGCCTCAAGAGCAGAAAAAGTTGATGAGATAAGGAGAGGGCTGTTCAGCATTCAGTCTTCTGGAAGTACTTCTTAAGCCTGTCTGCACTTCTATTCCACTTCCATTATGTTTGTGCTCATACCTGAACTCAAGAGCTTCTGCTTTGCATGGGAGGAATAATAATTCCAGGTGAATCCAGCTTTTTCAAAAACCATGTCAGAACATGTTTAGCTTTCTGGGCAGATCCTGATGTCATGAGCTTGCTAACATGGATAAGAAAACACTCAGTTTCTATTATTTCAGTCAGCACCTGGTTTTAGAGGTAATATTGCAACATCAAACTGCTCAACATTTTAGACAGAACCCTGCATTTGTGGAAACTGTTCTGCGAACTTTGATCTGGAAACACCTGGTGCCTTGGTCTGGCTTGAATGTTCAAGATAAGCCAGTAGTAGGTGATACTCCACTACCCTTATTCAATTAAGATGAAATCCTGACAGAGCAGTAGCATCCATCAAAATGCCAAGTTACTCTCATCATAACTACTTGTAACTGTAAACACTCAGAAGTATAATTTTAATTAACAGTATGCTCCCTCTCAATGCTTGAACTCATTGTTTCTGCTTTGTGGGGTATTGAACCCTCATCTGTATTCATTGGTCTGTGTTAGGATGCTCTTTAAAAACTATAGATTGATGTTTTGTACCTTAACTAGTGATGGCACTCAGTGTGCCACAGTGGTTTTAATTATTTGTAAAAATAAATGTTAATTTTTACACTAGTTCATATAATGATATTTAACCCTTTTTCTCTTGAGTCTTTCCCTCTCTGCTCCCCTAACTGACTTGGCATAGCATTTCAAATAAAGAATTTTGCTTTGTACATTTCTAGGAATGTGTGCTATGAGCAGTCTTTTATAATGAAAGAAGGATGATTCAAGCCATCTTTAAAATTTTAATTCTTCATCTCTTACTAGCCAGAGGTTAGCAAGTCAGGAATAGCAGTTGATTTGTTCCTAGAATTGTTTCTGTTGGAATAGCCCTCTAAGATGAAGTCCAGCCATTAACCCAGCACCGCCCAGTCCACCACTAAACCCTGTTCCCAAGTGCCACAACTCCACTTTGAAATACTGCAGAAATATCTCCTGTCTTATAAAGACTGGTTGGAGGCAGCAGTCCACAACCAGGATACTGCAGCAGCTCTGAGGAAAGAGATTCCCAGAACCTTCTAATACATACTGCAAGGGATTATTCCAGCCAGCAGATAAAAATTGTTAGACTAGAGGGATGATGCTTATGTATCCCAGTGATGAGGAATTTGCAGGACAAAGAAAAAGCTGGATTCCTGCTCTTGGGGATTTTGCACACCAGCTGTTGGGTAAAATAAAAGGCTGTACTTCATAAAGAAAGAAAAACTGATTTCCAGGGATGGGTTTTTATATTTCCAATAGGTTCTTGTGCTTTCACAGTCACCTATTTGTACCTAAAATACTTATAAATAAAACATAACCAGAGTGTATTTTATCCAGAGATAATTGATTCCTAGGTGTGAGTCTACTGCTGTTTTTCAAAAACTTTCACCCACCTTGAACCATATGGCAAGGCAGTGGGGGGAGTTGAGGGTGGCCTGAAGAGCAGGAAAGGGAAAATGGCTTTGCTGAGGCAATACAGCTCCCTTTCCCTCAAGAGGGCAGTGTTAGTCAAAATGTTCTTTTTTGGTTTGTTTTTTTTTTTTTTAGTCTCTCTGACTTAACTACTGTTTAAAGATGTAGTTTGTTTTTTTTTTTTGCATGTACTTCAGTATTTCATGTACAACATAAAGCTTGTAGTAAATTTGTATTGTTCTGCTTGGGCTGGCTACATTATTTGAAATATGTGGAGTTACTAACAATATCCTGTAAGCAAGTTTTTAAATTCTGCAAGCAGAAAAAATAATAGCGTCTAAGGTGGAAGATGGGTGGATTATGGCTTGGCACAGCATGTGAACACAAACAAAACTTTAGGAGGCTGTGTGACACCTTTTTTCCAGCATAAGGGAAGGAAGGAAGGAAACCTCTTTATCAGTTCTTTGTTTTGCCTTTACTCCAGAGCATGGCTGGAAAGATTTTCAGAGTTCTGTCTCAAAAGCCAGATTTCCTTTAGGTTTTGGGTGATTAGGTGAGCCAGGTTTGTATTTTCACCTGGACCCTCCTGCTGAGGCAGTGGGATGAGCTGGAAGAGGAGCTGGTGTGCTGGCCACTTGGTGGGGATGTTGGCACAGAGAGTGGCTGTGGATTCACGTTCAATTTCTGCCACAGCTCTGCTGAGGAAGGCAAAGGAAACCTGCTGAATCTTCAGCTTCAGGATAACGGCTCTGCAGCTTGACACTTACATATTCTAGGACTAGCCAGGACCAGGTAAGCTACAAGTTAAAGCTTACTGGCAGATGTTTCCATCTAAGGATATGACCCTTGATGCTGCCAAAGTAGGAGCTGCTCTGGAGGAAGGAGATGGAGCCTGCACTTGGGAATCTATTCCCTGTTATTTGTGCAGGGGAATAGGAGGGAGTGTGAAAGGCTCAAGTGTGTGTAAATCATGAGGCTGTGAGGTGTAGAATAAAGGAATCTGGCAGATAAGTGCTCCTGTGTGTTGAAGTCTTGTATCTGGAGCATGTTTTGGAAAGATTCTCCTGATGTTTCCATCAGACTCGTTAAAGGCAATCCTTATTACAATACAATAAAATAAATGGCTAGAGATACCTGGGAATAAAACCATGGAAAACTTTGAGCTGAACATCCAAATCCTTACTGCCTGCAAAATTCTTTTTTTCTGAAGCTAACAAGGGAATGCTGTTTCTTGAGATGCTGTAAATGGGGAAACTGTGACAAGGTAAAGTTCACAGCATTTCACATTGAGTTGGTCTCTCTTCTCTGGCTGTCAAGGTACTCTTAATTGGTGGTACAGTTTAGTGTTAACATTTTCATAAAAATGCTTGCAGGGTATGGTTTATGGTGGACTTGATGTCAGTGGATGCAGAACAGCATGTGAGAGTATGTATCAGCACTGCTGCAGCACATTTCTGTTTCTTCAACCCAGAAAGGTTTGAGTGCTACAATCTGTTGCCCCCTAATAGTGGGGTGACTCCAGAGTGGCAAAATCCAGTAGCAGCTTTTAAAAACTGCACTGATGTCTTGTAAGGGAGAGACGAAGTTTATGTTCTTTGTGTGTGCCTGATGGGAATAGGATGCCCAGAGAAGCTGTGGCTGCCCATCCCTGGAAGTGTCCAAGGCCAGGTTGGACAGGGCTTGGAGCAACCTGGTCTAACGGGCGGTGCTCCTGCCCATGGCAGGGGGTTGGAATGAGATGAGCTTTAGTGTCCCTCCCAACCCAAACTACTCTGATTTCTGTGACTTGATGGTTTTTGGGTCAGGTTTGTTCCTCATTCTTTATCCCCTTGTGTCACTCCTGTTTTTGTGGTGCCAAGGGGCTCTTGCAGTCCTGTGTGTTGTACCACAGTCCCTGATGGCCTTTGCCTGGCAGTGCTGCTTTTTGGGTTTGGTCTCACTTGGTACTGCAGTGTCAGGAGTGAGACAGGTCCTTACAAGTACTAAAATAATCCCTAGAGCTGTATGTTGTTGACTCTGGGAGAAGGGAGGTTGCAGATGTGTATTCTCACTGAAAAGTTTTATTTCCATGAGGCTTTTGTCCCTTTTTCCCCAAGAAGAAAGAGAGTAAGGTGTTCAGGAGATGAGTTTCTAATGGGTAGAACATCAAACAGTCCCCACTGCAAAGGGAGAGTTTGGAGGCTGGGACAGTGATACTGTGAAAGGCAATCACTGAAAAATGTACTTGCAAAGATAAATGGACATTAAAGGGGGAAAAAAATCACTGTTTTTGCCAGCTGCAAGTCCAACTGGAGAGGACTGGGAGAGGCCAGTGTCTGTAGAAAATGAACAAACAAAAGGAGGGAAAACCCAGGTTATGTTGGGGTTTCCATAGCAACACAATACTTTTCCTGGAAAACTCAGATGATGAGATCTAATCTATCTGCTATTTAACTCTTGCATGCAAAGCCCTCTTTCTTGACTCACCTGTCTCCTCCACAGCACACTGCCTACTGATGGGTGTGCTGTCACTACACCATGGTGGTCTCCATGGGGAATGATATTGCTGAGACAAGGCTGCTCCTGTTCTGTTCCAAAGCACACAGAAAATGAAGAATTTATGAGGCAGAGGCAGCTTGTGTGTGTAGGAAAGACTTACTAGGTGTTCTGATCCTGGGCAGCTTCTGCCTGAGATCTGTGGGAGGCCTTCTGTGACTGTTTGGAGAGTTCATCAAAGTAGCCTGACTTAAATTTGTACCTGACTTCAGTTTATACCTGGTGTTCTGCCTGTTGATAAGCCACAGGTATGGGGAATGGGAATCCTTGGTGGCAGGGGAGGCTTCTTGTGGAGGAACGTGGAAGAGTGGCAGCTTTTGCCTGACAAAAAGGACAAGTGAGAGAGTGGGCAGCACAAATGTTCATGAGATGGCTACTGGTCTCACATATGTAGAAAGGAGAGTGTCTGTTCTAAGGAGAGAAGTGGATGTGAGAGACCCCATCCTGGTACAACAGAGAGGAAATTGATTCTGTTCCCTGCCTTCTGCCCATAGCAGCATCCCCCTTTGCTCCATCGTAGCCTCTCATGTAGCCCCTGGCAGGAAGGGCAGAGCAGGCTTTGCAAGAAGGACTGCCCTTGTGGGGGGAAAGGGGATGGAAGAGACAGAATTTTCCCAGTTTCTGGGGTCCCCTTCATGGTAAGTAGTTACAAAGAGGGGGTGGTAAATGAAGGCAGGCATCCCAAAGGATACTGAGTATATCATCATAGAATCATGGAATGGTTTGCAAGGAACCTAAGGGCTTAACTTGTTCCAACCCCCTGCCATGGGCAGGGACACCTCTCACTATCCTAGGTTGCTCCAAGCCCTGTCTAATCTGGCCTTGGACATTTTCAGGGGTGGGGCAGCCACAG
>VYZT01041098.1:1211-27502 GCA_013400735.1 Pomatostomus ruficeps
AATGGTAAGACTTCCAATAGGATTACTCAAAATGTAATGGGTAAAGGCAGAAATACATCTGCCTGACAAGACCTGATGAGCCAACAATAACATTAATATTTCACATAAACATTCTATTCATTCAGCATTTCAGTCATTTAATGACAGCTAAAAATCAGAGGAAATCATCACAAAATGACAAATTACACAATTAGAGCACTAAATTTTCCCAGAAAAACAGGAGAACCAGGGAAGGAAAAAAGCTTTTTTTGTGACCTGAACACGTTCACTTCTCCAGCAACAAATTCAGGACTATTTCTTACTTCTGCTGTCCAAGCAATTCCAATGTCAAACAATTCTGTCTTGTCCAAATCTAACAGAAATTTAGCATGAGGCCAGACTTAGCTCCCACTTAAAACCCCAAAGCTAATATGTGCTGAGACACCACTTTGACTTTAGTGTAAGAAATGTTTCACTGATGAGAGAATACTGCTTTTAGAACTAGTGAGGGGTAGCACTGAATCATACCATTCTGTGCTTCCTTGAGCTGCAGAATAACTTAGGGTGCTCGACAGTGCTCATACAGTTAAACTAAAACAAAACAAAACAAAAAATAAAAAAGAAGAATAAAAGCAGCAGCTCATATTCAACATTTATTGCATGTGTGCAGTGTTCTTTTCTTCAAGACATGTATATTATCTAGTATTGGCTTCAACGACATCTCAGACAAAAAGAGTATCTTCTTTTACACAAGATGCTCCTACATCTGTTTCTCCTGCTCACATAGTCTTCCAAGATCTTGGTTACAAACAATTATGTCAATTTTTTCCTGTAATCTCACAGAGAGCTAGAAATATAGTTCCATACATAAGTGCTGAAATTAAGTTAGTCTCTGAAAAACTCACAGATGCTGCACACTTTACTCACTGTGGGCATTGGGAAGGATCACTTAGGAGCTTGTCTTGTTCCTATGGTCTTTTCCCAAGCTTTCATTATTGGCCTCTGACAGTGACAGGGTGTTTAGCAAGATGAAATTCTGGTTTAAGCCAGCATGGCAGTTCCTATTAATAGTTAATACACTGTTGAAAGTTCAGTATTTTCAGACTAGCTACTCTCAAGATTTTCTTGCAATCCTCGGTGATGGGACATTTCTCTAATCTTTCTCACTCCATCTGTAGACCAGCTGGAGTCTTAACCTGATACATCCCTGGTCTGATGTTGCTTTAGCATACATATAAACTGACTTGCAAACAAAGCTCTTGCTGACTATTTTAGTTCATCTCTCTGTATTTTCCCTCTGGGTAGGAAAGCACTGTCACTTATGTCTATCATTCCTCTATCTTCGTTCAAGCAGCTTTCCAGAAGAATGTTAGTATCTTGGAAGCCAAATGACTTTCTTTGACTGCAGTGAGTCTTGCTCCTACCTCCCAATAGCAAACAAACTCTCTCTGACTCTTTCTGTTTCTTTCCTGTTACCACTTAGCTTTTTTTTACATTCCAAACTTTTCAAGCTGTCACTTGCTGTGTTGCCAGGACCAAGACAAGATGGCAGGACAAACAAAAGAAACCTGGCTGATGAGTAAATATTTATGGGTCCCACCTAAACTCCCATAGAAAGAAAAAGATGTTTTGGGTGAATTAGGACAGTATCAAAGTCCAAAACCTGTTCCCAGCAACTAAAAAGACCCTGACACAGCTGACAGAGTTTTCATCCCACTTCTAAACAGGAATTAAGCACCCTTGAACAACAATGAGGAATAGAGCGCAAGGAAAGCCTGAGACAGGAATTTTAACAAAATGGAGAAAATTCAAACAGAGACAGAAGTGGTATGGATCACGGGATTGACATCCTGACAGAAGGGAACAAGCAATTCTAAAATTACTTAATTCGTTTTAAAATAGGACCAGGACAGAATTGCACTGAAACATTTTCAGACTTCAAAGTCTCTCTTTGGGTGTGATTACCCTTTACTAACTTTATGGATTTTGTCCCTGAAGACCTTTAAAGAGCGGAGAACTGTCCTCAAATATACGTCTGAATTCAAAATCACAGAGTTTCAGAAGAGGTTCTTGGCCTCAAGAAGTCTGCAGCTGGAGTTTGGCAGCCATCAGACTATAACACATGCTACATCTGTTGAAGAAAGTTTTCAAATGAATAATGCAAAAATGGTAGTGTGTAAAAAAGGCAAAGCTAACACAATACTGATCATCTGACCCCTACATGATGACAGTATTATGTACTTTAATTTTATGAGCCATACAAATACTATTACATATTTTAAAACATGCTAAAAAATAAAATTACACTGTGATGGTGACAGTTTATTGTTTGCAGGTGCACAGTGCTGGAGGGCCTGGCTCTCCAAATTAACAAGTGACAGCACAGGCAGATACAGACAGCTGTCAGTCATTTCACCTAAACTAGATAAGTACCCCTGAGATGATGCAACAAATATGACACAACAACCAGAACAGAATAGCACAGGTGTAGTCTGGAGAGTAGATGCACAGAAATCCAAAGCTCTAGGAAAAGTATTTTAAAAAAAATATTTTTCTTGGCTATCCTTGAAAGGATGTAGCCCCAGGACACACAACTGCTCTGCCTGGTATTGTCCCTATTCCTATGTAAGGTTACAGCCAGAAGTTACTAGGCAAGAGGCATGTATAGGCTAGGTTGTCACAGCCTTGAAAGGTGTGATTGTCTCCCAGCTGTCAGGAGTATTTCCATGAAGCATGAAGAAGACATGCTAGTCCCCACAATTCACTAATGTGAAGTCCACCCTTGCAAGAATATTTCCTGAGAGCAACAGAATTAATGACTCCTGTCTTCACCCAGATTTGTAATTTTTAATGTCCTTCACCGTCTCAGCTGCTTGTTCCCTCCCTCCTCCAGAAGGTCCTGTTCTTCTCATGTTCACTATAGCACCTGTCCAGCCAAGGACAGCCTCTGCTAGAGCCAGGGGAGAGCATAGGTGTGTGCCATCTGACTGGGCAACTCCTGTTAAACAGAAGGGACAACAGCTAAGTTGTACTTACCATTCCCTCAGTGGGGGCATTAATTTCAGTTCCTCTCTCTTCCCTGGCCACTGATTTTCAGACTTGAAGAAAATTAATTATCTGTGAGACTCTCATTTGAAATTGTCTAGCAAGTTCAAAAGCCTCCAGGGAGAAGGAAGGCACAGAAAAAACAGTGTGATTGCCTAAGCCTTGTTTCCTTAGGAAACCGGCCTAAACACACATTCAAATAAGAAACACCAACTATAGGCTTCCTCTGGTCTGGTCCCTTAATCACTAAACATGAATACTTGCATGGAAACAAAGGAGAGTAGAAAGAAGTTAATTTCCAGGGAAGGTTATCCCCCTTAAGACATCACTACTGTTCTTGGCCTCTTTGACTAACAGCAGCACCAATACGTTCTGCAAACAGGTCTTGCTTAGAGCACACTTAAAATTAGACAACTCTAAACACACTCAAAACAGCGGGAAGGCTAACTGGCAGATGGGTGAGAAATCATCATCTTGTTACTAATAGCCTTTCTGCAGTGCTAAAACTTTTCCACTTTACGCCTATATGAACACACGCCTTTAGAAGTTGAGAGAGGGAAGGCAAACCAGAATAGCATCCCCAGGAAAGCCATATCTCAGAACCACCTGTTGCTCAACATGCGGAGAGTCTGTACCCATCTCTTAAATCCCTAGTTCACTGAAAACTCATCAGGGACTTGAAGCCTAGCCCTTCAGATGTGTCCTTTAAACACCTTGGGGATTATTCTCAGGTTGTACCCATGCAAGTTTTTGCTGGAGTTATGACACCTTTGTACAGATATTTTCCAGTTTTTGGACCAAAGAGCATGCAGCTCTAGAGACCACAGTCCAGAAGTTTCACGTGGCTTGTGGGAGGCCAGGGTCAAGTAATTGCTTGAAAAATTATTGCTATAGAATAAATCTGTGAATAGACCTGTAAATACCCACTTTAGAATGTTCAGTAATACGGTAAAATGTACTGCAGTACTATGGGATTGAATGTGTGGATCATTAGTCTAAAAATAACAGTGCTGGTAGAGGTAATAAAGACTTGAACCTATTTTCTTGACTGTCACCAGAATTTGCATGTTCCTGCAAACATTTGATTGGAAAAAAACAACTTTTTTTTTTGTTGACAACATATTTTATCTGAAAAATCCTGAATCCACCTAGTAATTTGAAATTGCAACACAAACCAATGCCATCTCACCCTAGGGGATGAGGGAAATTCTTCTCCAGCATTCCCATGCGCCTTACAGCAGTGTTAGAGGAAAAGTTCAAGATGTAATTTGATTCCTTCAGGCCTGAATGCTGTACTAGTAGCACATCACTCTGCTGGCTCCAAATTTAAATCACTATTTAAATAAATTAGAGACATTTTAAATAAACATTAGAAGTTAAAGATTAATCACATCAGTTTATCAGGTAATGAAAAAGACTGTGTGCAATTTTTGCTCTAACAGGAATGCACCCAACAGATTATTCAACTTTAATGCACACAGAAACCAGAAACAGATTTGCCACAACACCCTCCCTGAACCAACCAAAGTAATGCTCTTCTTTCACTGACATGGAATGGAAGGAGAAGGGATGATTCAAGGTGGGGCCAGGGAAAGGGGAATTATTAAAGTCCTTGTAGAAAAGCATGTTTTTTCACTGAACATTTTAAATTTCATTGTTTTTTTCTCCCATAAATTTCTAATGACTCTACTTCTTAACCCCCCATTTCCACCACAATCATGCTTTAACTCAGAATGGAAGACACCAAAATTACATAAATCTTCAATACAAAGTAACATTTTTGTGTGTAAAGTAAGAGCTGTCATGAAAAAGGTAATGAAGAAGAATAGCTCATACAGAGGGCTCTAATGCTATCCAGCTGCTGCTATATGGCACTCACTGATAAGACTTTGTTTTAACTTTACAATAGAGAAAGTTTGGGAAAGGTTAAAAATCAAAATACAGGAAGTAAAACTCTTTATACTTCATCTGTTACATTTCCTCTTAAATGGCATTTATTTTCTTACATAATTTAGTTTTCCACAAAGAACATGTATGTGTGCCTTTTGTTGTATTTTTTGTTTTGGTTTTTTTTGATAAAAAGAGAAGCATTTCAAGTGGTGCTTTTTAGGTACATGTTTTTAGGCAGCATTCCTATTTTTTGGGGGGAGCTCTAAAGGAAAGGATTGTGGAAGAATGGAGTAACACAAAAACTCCATAAGGGTTATGCTTTTGGAATATTCTAATCATAACAACACTGTGGCATTGCTAGCATCCTATATCTTCCATTACAATTAAAAAAAATAATTTTAAATTAAAAAATGCCAGGAACGTGTAAATAAACTGCTACTATTATGTTTCTTTCTTTTTGCTATTTAGGCAACAACCACTGGGAACATCTTGCTGGCAGACATTTTACCAATAACTGTGTTGATGACTACATTCATAAACCAATTTTTCCACAGAACCATAGAAATAATTTTTAAAACTATGTATGACAAATAAGCACAGATGTTAAACACAGATAAGAAGGATAAATCCAACTTTTCAGTTTTACAGAGGAAATACTTTCATGTTAAGGTCCAAATGCTGTAATGTGCTTCCCAGCCACAAAAAACTAGGATGACCTTGATTAAAATCAATCTAGAAACAAAAGTGAAACTGACTAAATTATTTGTGTTTCCTAGAGGGGAAAACCATAAAAAAACTGCAAAAAATGACCCTAGAGAGAACTTCTACTGTTGGAATTTCAGTGGGTATATCATGAATAGCTGGCACTTTGAAATACGTCTAAAATTAAACACCTCTGCAAGCTGCTTACCCTATGTAGCAATGATAAACCCCTCCCCCCTATTTTTTTTTAATTAATGCTCCTATAAGAGAGGCCAGGAGAGGCAGATACCTATCCTGTGTCAAAAATGGCACAAGCTGACAGCAATTGCCAGAGAGCACAGAGAAGCTCCATTCTTCCCTTGCAGTGCATGTGCAGTATCCCATTTCGCGGTAAATATGTAGGCTGAAGGAGAGAAAAGCCTCAAGGAGCAGAGCAAACTACACTCCAAAAAGGTCAGCATGCCAACCTCTTCATACAGGGTGACCATTTACTGGTAAGCCAAGCTAGCCTATTGATACCATCCTTTAAAGCACTTTTATTAACCATGATGACACTAAAGACATATTTTCAAATACTGAAGCTGACATCAATAATCTCTGAATCAAGCACTAGTAGCATCTCCCTGGGGAGGACTGGGAAAACTGCTGTTTTAAAGACTCTTAATGGCAAACCTCTGCTAGCAATTATATCAAGAGACAATGAGTATTTGGCAAAAAAAAGCCAGGGCAGCTTTGTTGGGGCAGCTTAATGATGTAGGAGCCAAAGAGTTAAAGCGAAGCTGCAAAGTCGTGCAGAGTGCTGAAACCTTCCTGTTGGGAGTTCCTTTCAGAAGGACTGGGAAAGGAACAGTATTAATAGCTATTGCTGGGCTGCACTTTCCCACAGGTCTGGACAGGATCTCCACAGCAGCTTTGGCCTTTCTGAAAGGAAGACCTGAAACGACTGCAGACATTGGAAATCTCTGGGCCTCACAAGGAGGAAACAGGAGGACCTGAAAGACAAACCAAGGGCTGTGCCAGGCATTACAACTGCCCACAGTTGAATGGCCACAGAGGAGAAAAAGGCAAGGGGGGTGAGTGAGCAGAGAGAGGAAAAGTGAGGAAGAGAAGAAGGCAGCCAGTGAGCAACGGCAGTGCTGATATCAACGACACGTAGCCGTCACTTGGAGACCACTCAAACAAACCCACTTGTCCCCTGAGGGACCTGGAGAAACCTTCTGTCCCAGCAGGAAGCTTGCTGGTACAGGAAAGTATTAAATAATCTAAGAACCCTCAAACCAAACAAATTTTCCCTAAACAAATAAATAAAATTGCTGAAGTTTGCTACAAATCACCTCGTTTTGCACAGCTGAGTCAAGGTTGTTGATCTCAAAGCATTTTAGCTGGGTGAGACACGAAAATGCAAACTGTGTCCTTTTTATTACCATAAGTAGGAGGATTCTGACAACCACTATAGAGACCTGCAAGCACACAGAGATTTACTTAAATGTCTTCATGGTGACAGTAAGTTTCTTTGTCTTCACTGACACTTACATGATTACAACTCCAGTTAACTTAATCCAAATCAGAGCTGCAGACCTGCAATGGAGCATAAATTTCCAGGAGGAACTTCATTGTCAAACGCCAACACATCCTACTCGGCTACAAGCAGCAGTCAGGCTTTCAAGTCACTCCCCTATCTCTTCCATTGCTGGTCACCTTGGCTATAAAGAGCTATACTTAATCCTGTTGAAAAGGGTCGGGAACTTTTTCAACACTAGACAGATATCTTTGGTTATCTTTTTATTCAGGACAATTACTTATGATTACATGAATTTGGCCCAGTTTACATTCCTTCTCTCAGACCTGAAGATTATTAAGTCCTATTTGTCACACTTGTGAAAAATTGTGCTTCTTATATCCAAATAGACCATCCTCTGCATGATTACATGATTACAAGAAACCCTCGGTGATACAAAATTCCAAATGAACTGGAGCCAATATGACAGCAGGCAGGAACAGAGAATTTTCTCTTACGAGTTTCTCAAAATAATGAGACCACTTGATTGAACATTTTTAAAGCTCTGCGCTCTGTTCCAATATTAAATAATGGTCCCACATCTGCTGTCAAATCTTGCAAATGAATCTTTTCTCTGGCCAGAACTTGTGCTAAGCACCTCCTCCTTCTGCATCTCCTGCTGAGAAACATAAAAACTACTGAGTCCTGATAAGAAGAAATTGGTGTCTAGGTTAGGTGATCACCTGAAACACAACATAGGAGATTTTGCAATTAATAAATCCTGCATCAGATCAGTACATCAGTTTCCAGTATGCGAAACCATGTTAATTATCAACCATGGTTTTAAGTGTATCTTGAAAATTTTGGCTAAAATGTTCCATAAATGCAAGACCTTAGCAGACTACCAAGGAGTGCTTAATCAAGACACGATTATTCAGTGGTAAAAAACCATCTTGGGAGAGGGAGCAGGGAAAGAAAGGAGTTTGTCACAATCATTAAATGCAGACATATTTGTCCATGTTGATTTCTAAATACAGAACAACTCAGGAAAATACAAAGCCACTTTTCTATTACAACTTTAAATATTCCTTACATTCAACTTCAGGGAAGAATTGAGGACATTGTATCACGATTACCCTCACTTTTGAGATTTGAGCAGGAATAGCCTAAGGATGTTTATTTTAAACAGCAAAATGCTGAGTGAAATAAAATGAAGTCACTGTAATGACGGGGGACTCCTTTTTCTCTTTAACACACAGAAGATTTAGTCTTGCTTGGTATTGTGATGTCTATGAGTAAGCAATCATTCTACCTATTACTATTATGTTAACAACTGTAAACCACCTACAATTACTAGCATGATCCCTAACCTCTGAGAGGTGGTAATCCAGTATTGGTTGTTAGCTGTCAAATTTATTTCCCTTTGGTGAAATATACCCTGGATTTAATTACCAGTCATTCTTGATACTTTATGGAGTTCAGCTCAAGTACTGTGGCTCTGACATTTAACCCATGACCCTTAAATATTTACCAGCTTTACTGGTTGTGTACAATTATCCCTTCAAGTATATCTCAGATCCATCATTCTGCCCATGACTTACTACTCCAGTCATTCTAAATCAGATACATCTTCTTCCTTCCAATGAAAGGGGAATGCTTAGTTTCCACTCTAAAATATATAAAAAAATTAAAAGATACATTTGTAGGGAATTGTGCAGTGTGGCCAGCAACTGCTAACTGCACTTTTACTGTGTTAGAGGATGCCTTGCATCAGAGGGACAATAAACTTCACTCAGTGCAATGTTTATTAACAGAAGCATCAAACAAGATTTCTGTTACTGATTATGAGCTCAGTGCTCCTCTCCAGTAACAGGAGTGAAGTGCAGGGTGAAAAACAATTCTCTGACATGCTTAAATGATGACACTGAGCCCACACACGCTTTTCCATGAGGTCATGTTCCCATGGGTGAGAAGATGACAGTACCAGGGAGTAGCCGTACTTCAAACACCACAAATAACTTCTCAGAGTTAATGCTTCTCCAAGTTGTAAAAAACCTTCCCGATGCTCTGCTTCTCTGGAAGAAGCAGCTAATGGCCCTAGAAGAGCCATCCATGCAGTAGGGAAAGGGTAAAATGCATCCTCCCAGAGGCAAAATCCACCTGCAAGGCCTTCATGTCTGGGAGCAGGGTTTGAAGCAGATACCCAGGGCCTTTCCATGGCCATTGAAGATTCCATTTCTGTGCAGAGGTGGAGAGAGAATTCAGATGAGTAAAATCTTGTGCAATGACCTGGGTATGTTGTGCTTCCCTCAAAAGGCTATTGAGAGTTAGTACAAGATGATTTTATCTGACAGGGACAGCAGGTTACTCTATAATCTAAAAACTTCCTTTGTTAGCAGCCAGCCTAGTTTAAGATACACAATCTTTCCACTGACAGTGCTGCTATAGACTAATATAAATGTGAAGAACCTGGTAAAATGCACAGAAAAACACAGGTCAACTATAAACAGTCATTTTTAAAGTGCAACACGTGACAGTGTTTGCATATGTACATGTACATACTCAGCTTCTCAAGCAGAATCTGAGCCTGAAAATATTTACAATTACCCTTGCTTTCACTCAGGATGAGTTGTCACCTCGAGGGGAATGCTCCATGGCACAGCATTAAGAATATTCGCAGGTCTTTGTAGTGGCAGAGCCACTGACACACATCAGGGGATTTATAAGTAGTGTTCAGCTTTGGAATATTCCTCTAACACAGTTAATCAGCAACTTGGCTCACAACTCTGTAACCTACCCTCACTACTTCGCCTCCAAAATCCAAGCTACTGCACAAAACACATACTAAGAAGTTTTCAAGTTAATTATTTGTTTGCGTGTAGTTATCTTATTTCCACAAGTGTTTAATTTACAGCTCATTTGCACTCGATACAATGTCTTTTAAAATAGCATTGATAGGCTAGCTGCCTTTAAAAGTTGCATATTAGTTGTATGCGTTACCTCTGAAAAAGTTATTTTAAAATAATTTTTCTTCTCTTATAAATAAATATATAAAGCTTACTTCTAACAGGTAAATGAAATGCCTCATGGCCCTCAAACAGACACATATACTTACCTTACATGCAAAGGAAAACAAAAATGATTATTTAACAGCACTGGAATGTTCCAGAGAATTCAAACTCAGATTTTCTCTGTTGAGAGTGGCTATTCATTACTCCCTTCAGCTATTTCTAAAAGCACAATAAATTTTAAAAAACTGCAGAGCAAGATGACTTTTATACTACTGAATTAGTAAAGTTTCCCTTCTTAATATATGGCTTCAAGGAACTCCACTGTATTTGAAAACGCGGTTTTAAGATGCAGAACAGAAATATTAGGACTCTGATAAAAGGTACCGTCTGTGTATACTTTTTCAGAAGTAATTTAAAGAATTGTTCAGGAATCTGTTCCTGGATGCAATAATTTGAGAATTAGGAAAGGACACACTGATATCACAGACATAACTACAGAACTGCAAGTATTTATAGGCTCAGGTCTTTCAGGTGAATCAGACTTCCTGCAAATGCTAATGTAAGCCTCACTCCCAGAGGAACAAGTCATAGGATGGAGACTTAGACAAGGCCATGAAAATGCTAGAAAAAAATATTGTATTTCATTTTCCCAAGGAATTCCTTTCATACATCTCAAAGGTAGTTCCTCCAATGAGATCAGCAGAAAAAAACCCAGATCCTTCTAGGGTAGTGCAGCACGGCTCAAGCAAATCTGCCCACTTTCTCTGCTATCTACAGAGTAAGTTCCCTGTAAGACAAGGTTCATTACAACTACAATTGCACCAGAACTTCAGAAAATATAAACAGCTTTGGATTCAATTCACACTATTATCGTTACATGAGCATTCACCATATGAATGACACCTCAAATCTCTTGGAAAAACAAAACTAAAAAACTCAAACAACAAACCCCACATTTATTTCTTCCAGACTTCTCTGATTTTAACCAAAAATACAGCCTTCTCTTGAGATAAAAAGAAAAATAACCCCCAATTTGTACAGTACGTGTCAATCCAATGCATTTTTATAAGCACGAGTTATAAAGCATTTAACAACAACTTAAAAAAAAACTTTCAATCCTTATTACCAGCATCTCAGTTTATTACTGGGCAATGATATCCATGAGATTATTAACTGCATTGGAGAGGAGAACTAAGAAGTATACTGAAGTATATATATCACATTTCTATACTTAAATTGAGCAAATTAAACATCAAGAAGAAGACTCTAATGAGTACTGGTATAGAACTGTCTTTTTAAAAACACAAAACCCCATGAGAAGCTGAATCTTAAAATATCTGACTGTTGGGGTTTGGGATATTTTTTGTTTTGGTTTGGTTTTTGTTTTTTGTTTTGTTTTGTTTGTCTCTCTGTTTCATGAATTTTTCCCCATTCATGTTGTTGGGGCACGATAATGGGTGGATGATTAGTTGCTGGGGGGTGATAATGGGTGGGTGATTAGTTGCTGGGAGGCGATAACGGGTGGGTGATTCAGAAAGACAAAGAGTTGGCTCTGAGATGGGTGCAGCTAGCTAGCCTGTTGTCTAAGATTCCCTGGTATCTGAGATTCCCCCTCAGAGGGGGGCAGAGATACTGGGGGAATGGGACTAGTTAAAAAGAACCAAGCACAGCTGGAGAGTACTTCTTCGCTTCTGGACACCCAGAGGAAAGGGAGAGAGACTGCTTGGAGCTCNCTTATTTGTTGTGGTTACCATTGTTGTTGTTTTACCTGTCCCATTGTGTATACATATATATATATATATATTAGTAAAGGACTGTTATTCCTCTTTTCTCATACCATTGCCTGAAAGCCCCTTGATTTCAAAATTTTGCCAATTTGGAGGGAAGTGGGTTACATTCTCCTATTCTAAAGGAGGCTTCTGCCTTCTTTAGCAAATACCTGCCTTTGAAACCAAGACACTGACACATAGGATATATCTAATTTTAAGAAGGCAGTCGCATCCAACTTACATAATAATCAGAGAATTATAGAATAACTGAGATTGTAATGGCCCTCCAGACTTATTTAATCCCAACTGATCTAGTCATATTTTCTATACAGGCATTTCTACTACATCCTCCTTGCTTCTGGTTTCTGTGTGTTCTCTTGAAACCACTCACTACATGAATCTTCTGCCTGGCATTTCACACTTTGCAGGATGATTCACAATGTGTTTATGTCTTTCTGGAAGTCCAAGAGATGCCTCAATTGCAAGAACACAGCTTCTGACAATGTATGCTGTCTTTTTCTGCAATTTCTGAATTCTACATACAAATTTATTCATGGAGCCACTTGTATTCAAAACCATGTTCCAATGCTTCCTCCCTGCTCCCCTGTCCCCCCCAGTGTGGACACAGTCTAATTTATTACAGCAGAAGAATGAATTACTGGCAACCATTTTCCGCAAGGATAGCTCCCAGAATACATGACTTTCATTTGCCAAGATTGTAGTGGCTCTCAACATGCTACAGCACAAACATTTCTGAGATTACATAGCTGCTCAGTCAATAGTCTCCATCCCAGTATTCCTCTGCATCAGACTTAGGCAGCAATTTGATGACTTTCAAAGTATTTGCAGTGCCTAAGTGATCCCCTGCTGAAACCACACACAAAATCAGGCCCCTTATCAAAGGTAGCAGAAATTGCTATCAAGTTTGGTTTGCTTGGGTTCACCTTGCCTAAAAGACAGGTAAAATTCACTGGTTCTGCAAAATGTTTGGCATTTCTGCAGTAAGAGAGTGCATAAATACATGCAACATAAGTAATTCTCCAGGATATGATAGAAAGGTTTAAAGAGTTAAAATAATTTTTAAAGTCCATAATTTCCTGATGTTCCATGATGTCCATAAGTCCCGATATCCATAGTTGTGTGTTCAAACTTTAATTATACAAATGTAAACCATACCATGTTTTCCCCTTTACAGCTGGAAGAAATTCTTGACTGAGAGCAAAAAGTAAACATTATAGCAAGGCTTGAGTCTGGATAGTGCACAGAGCAATAGCTTTGCAACTGAACAGTGTCCATGTTGATTTCAGTGATATATTAATTAACCTTGATAACATCTAAATGAATTACTTCATGGTGATCAAAAGCATGACAGAGAGCATGGGGTCTCGAACAGAGATACACTTTGAATAGCATTTCATTCTAATGTTAAGGAGATTGGCAACTGAGAAGCTCTTACCTCTTACCTATCTCAAAGATGGGGCCAGCTCTGAAGCAATCACGACCTACGCAGACCTACACAGCATCTGGAGTGACACAGGGGTGCCAACAGAAACACACAGATCTACTCAACTCCATTAAGAATAAGAGCATTAAAGGCAAACTGAGATCTGCAAACCTGGTGGAAACATGCAGCCGTGTTGTGAAAACTACAGAACTGATTAACTTGCAGACAGAAGCAACCTCTCATTCTGGCATTACAAAAACCAATGCAGTGGGAAGCACACCTAATCCTTCTTCACCTCCAGTCTGACCTGATCTGTAAAGAAAAGTACTATCCTGTCTTTTATAGGTACATCTGAATCCCTCAGCTATTGCCTGTATCTCTTAACCAGTTCTTCAATTCCAAAACACCATTTGTTCTTTGCTGATCACCTGAGCTACAAAATCAGAGCAGAGGCTGTCCTTCTCTGTGTGTCCTTTCTCTTTTCTTCTTCTTTTAATAGGAACATTGCAGGATGCTTAGATAATCTCTGGAATGGTCTAAACAAGAGTTTAACCAGGACAGTTCTAAAGGTGAAAAACTTACAAAAAACGAAGCAACAGAACAGTTAAGATTATGTGAGAAACCTTCAATGTAGATATAAGAAGCAGAGAAACCATGAGCAAGGAAATTGCCCATTTGTCTTCAACCAGCCTAATTCAGTTTATTCTCTCACAACTTTCAGAGCAACCTATGCTGCCATTGGAGCCTGCAGAGAAGCACAGATATCAAAATAATTTCAGCCCTGCATTGATTAGCATTGATTGAGAAACAAGGAAGGGGAGAAAGCGTACACAGAGCTCAGACTGTCTTGTGATCATCACTACTGCTGATGTTGTACATTAGCCAACAAAGCTGAATCGTAGGATGGCTTGGGTTGGAAGGGACCTTAAAGATATTGTAGTGCCAAAGAACGTCCTCCTCGCTGTTTAGCCTCCAGAGTTGCTTGATGTATGAAACCTACATAAGATCTGGGGGCACCATCTACAACCCCATCTTGTAATGAGGACTTTTACAAAGTTGCACTGGCATCTGGAACACCAAACTACGGTTTGGAAGAGGTTATGCAAAGTACAGGTGTGGAGTTCAACATTGCATACTAAATGCATTACAACACCATTCCGCTTTTAACCATGAAGGTACTGCTGCCATCTTGATGTACCCGTCCTATTCTGTTCTCCACACTGCAAATTACTGCAGAGTTTCAGACACCAGATATCTGTCCTACCCATTCTGTGATTTCCCCAAAATAATGTCAGTCAACACTCACAAGTACAGCACAGAAAAATAGTTTTTGTAATTGATGCTGCAGTTATGTACCGATTATTCTATAATCTGTTGCAAAATCTGTTTTCTCCAAAATATCATAAGGAAATACCCAAAGAATTCTTGCATCTTCCAGCATATCCTTATCTGCCAAACAGAGCAGTAATTATTTTCCGGTCTTATTGAATTCAGTTTTCTAAATGACCATTAAAAGGCTTAGATGCCACAGAATCTGCCTGAAATGACAGATTATTACAAGGTCACTAAACAGCTCGTTGTGAACTTCCTGGTATTTTATAAACTAGGCTGCCTTCACATATTCTGACACATGAACGATTGCAAAACTCCTTGCAACAAAGAACTTTTCAAGGCCTTTTGTCTTTAGTACTAGAAGTGCTTGGAGGGAGACAGAGTTCTCTGAAAGATATGAAATTTAGTTTTTCACAATGACGAAGGTGAATCTTAAAGAGTTTTTGTTCTTACTGAAAAGCTTTCAATATAAAGTGGAGCTGACTGGAATCTCCTGTAAGTGATCCCTGGATGAAGACATAACATATATCATAATGCATTTCTTCTTAACCTTTACGCCCTCTGCTTAATGCTTGCAAAATCCTTCCAAATTAAATCAGGGAAATGACAGAAAATGCACTTTCATGCATTCTTGATTGTATCATGAATGAAGAATTTCTGTCAAAAATCAGTATGTACAGTGGTAAGGATATTTCTGCATTAAAAGTGTTTTCCATTTTAAACAAAGGAGAAATCACTCTAAAGTTGAAAAGTCTTCTCTGAGTGTCATATTATCAGCTAATAATGGCTCAAAATGCTATGACTCACTAAAAAGTTACGTTTTTTCTTTTATAGTACTACCCCCTCACCAAATCTGGATCGTAATGTTTTCTCTCTTTAGCATAGATAATAAGATCCTGACATGCTGAAATGCCCTTTAAAAAATGTCCCCCTGTCACTATAAAAATAAATTTTTAAAAATTAAAAACTATACCTAAGTGTTAATTGATACTTTCATCTTGGTCGGTTTCCAATTAATTTACAATACTGTTCTGTTTATCAGAGTGGGAGCTGAGCCAAGCCCTCTGTGCATCTGATGAGCCTCACAACAACCCCGAATGCACCTGTTAATTTTGCCTCTGGGTAAACAGTTGAAAACTCCTCAGCTATTTCCTCAAGTTGGGTGGAAACAAAGAAACATGAGATTAAAAAAAAAAGAAAGGGCTAGATTAGGGAATTGGAGATGCATTAATTTAAGAAAGGAACAGGGTCAAACTAGGGGCTAGGAGGCTAATAAGCACAGAGCACACAGCAAGAAAGCTCACAGCAGGGTAAGAGTTCACTTAATTTATTCAAGCGATCTATTCCAGACGCAGTAAATGATACATTATTGGATCCAGACCTGCAACTGCTTACTAAGACCAACCTCACTTAAGTGTCATTACCCTCCTCTTTAGAAATATTGCTATTACCCAAACCTGTTCACAGTGAGGGCTTTACTCAGCTGGCAATCCACTAACTTTTGTTCTTTATGATGCTCCCCCTAACTCCCCCTCTCTGCTGTGGGAATTAGGCATAACAACCACCCTGCTAACCGCAGAACACCCAAGTTGATACAACTCTATGAGATTTTTAGTACTTTATTACACCGAAAACCAATCCTATGGATAGCAGACTATAAACAACAGCAAATGCTATAGCAAGCAAGCAGTAAGTGGTTAAGGACTTAGAGGTTTACTAGGGGGTTTCAATCAATCAGTCTCCTTCGTACAAATTAGAGAGAGCTGAAAAAGAAAGCACAGAAACACTTATCATGGAAAATTTTAAAGGAACTTCAATTTTATGTGTTTTTCTTTGAACAAAAGAAATAAAGGGCAGATGGTTTTACTGTAAAAGATTGGCTCCGCCCCCCGCTGAATTATGATTAATGCGTTTACTAAGTAAGAACAAAAAGGAGCCCTTTTATGATGGCAAGCTTTCCAGTAGCTGGCTCTTGATATTCTTAAGAATATCATCTAATTCAGTGATCAGGTTACACAAGATTTCAGAATACATTAAAACTGCATTGTACAGACAGAATGTAGGGACTGTGAAGCAGATGGAAAGCATAAACCTTTGCTTAGTGGGGACTTTCTTCCGTCCTTGGAAACCTGGCAGGGTCACACATTAAAGACTACTTTTAACTACCTGTCTTCCCATCCCAAAGACACGACCCACCCTTCTGGTTATGCTAGCAGGGGATCTAAGGTGAAATGTACTACAAGCGCCTGCAGCTCTTGCTCTGTGCTTGGGCAGTCTCTGACATTGGACAGGACTTGATAAAGAGAAGACCACAACCCACCCCTGCTTCATGGAGGGAGAACACGGTGCATAAAGGGCTGCACTTTCGGATTGCACCACACATTTGCTTTTGCTTCCGTACTGAATGGCACAGAGGGCAGCTCCAGTGAGATTTCACAGTGTGGTAAAGTCCCTCTGTTAGACACCTGCGCTAACTTGCAGTTTCCACACGGCAGAGGCAATAATGTCCTTATGCCGATAGAGAAGGAAAGGCTAATCTGTAACAAAAAAGACAACGGCTGCAAAACTTAAAAGTTCCTCCTGCCTTCCCTGGGCTAAAACTTAGCCCTTCCCCGGGCTAAGTAACACTTAGCTTGACGCCAAACACAGAACAGCTGGAATAGTGGGGAGCTACTAAAGGTTTTGTTTGTTAAAAAGTTAATTGAGTGAAACTCATATATTCAGCCATTTGCTTCCCATGTTTGTTAATTTCCCACACTTAATAGCTTTTGCAAGGTCCTTTGCATTTCTCACTGGGAGCAGTCAGTTTTTATCTCTAGAAATTAGCACCTCTGGAAAGAAAACAAAAGTAACAGGCAGCTCGAAAGAAGCCTTTAGCGTGAGAGTGTTGTGTATCTTTTAGATTTGGTATGCATTTGCAGAACTGATTGCAAGGCTGATGATGGTGTCAGCCATTATAGTACTTTATCTGCAGCAGAAGACCAAGGGCTCTTCATAATGCTTTAAAGAAGATAGTCCAGCTCTGAGATTTTAGGTTGTGACACTCTAGAAAAGATAATTCCCAAAGCAGGATTTATATCTGTAAAAGTCGGAAACAACTTGCCCTAGGACTTTGTTTTGCACACCTCTAGGAGATAGCATTAATAATGGGAGTCCTGGTGGCAATTTGCATTCCAAGCAGATCTATTCAAATTGATTATATTCAAAGTATTGTCGTTACTTTTAAAAGGCCTCTGTAAAAGCCACAATAACATCCAGGACTGCCATTTCTAAGTTGCTTGTTTTTTTAATTGTTACTTTTGATCTTTCAACATTCAGATTTTCAGTATTTTCCTGGAAACCTCAAGGGCTGCAAAACAAAAAGCTGAGATCTTGAAATAATCATCGAGCTCCAGGAGCCGAGGCTTAAAGAAAACACTAGATATTGCAAGACCCACATTAAAATCATGAGAGTTGGAAACGCTGTGTGAGGCTTTGGTTTCTCTTTACATAAAGTACCGAGGAAAAACAGTACGTAAAAAAAGGTGATTAGATCCACCAGCCAGATTTATAAATGTAAAGGGGCTTAAAATAACCAAAATATATTAGATTGATAAAGAGTATTTACTACATCTGATATATCTGCAATGTGAAAAAAAAAATTAAAGTATCATATACATAGACCTAAAACTAAAGCCATTCATTTAAAATTCCCCCAAGTTTGTATGACTCACATAAGGGGAATTTTTAATTTTAAATTATTTTTCCCTTCTGATATCAGTGCCAACTCTCCCCGACCCCTTAACACAATTAGCAGCAGACAATGCCACCACTGTTTCCAGGGCAAGGACATAAGCTAGGAACAAGTAATGTAACAAAGCTGTTTGTGGCTCTACAGTTAAAGGTTATGTCAGCATTTTCATGATAGAAACCCTGTTCCAGTAATTCCTCTGGAAAAGCTCACTCTGCCCAGAAACCTGTCGCAGAGGGTTCCTGCCATAAGATACATTCTTTCATGTGCATGTATGTCTGTGTGTATATATATCTGTATGTTGTGGGTAGCTACAATGAGACCATAATTATGGCTGCAGGATGCTCTCAGCTTCAAGTGGAATTCTCTTTCCTCTCTTAACATTCAAACACAGTATTGAAAAATGTAAGGTTCAGGTCCAAGACTAGGACTGTCCATGGCAATGTGACCCTACTTGATTAAACAGTACATAATATACAGCTCTGCATTTTACCTCCCTTGATCTGGCTTTTTAAAATGCAACATTTATGGAACTTTCCAAATTTGCAAATAGGGCTGTGGAGATAAGCCAACACTGCATGAAATTCTTGACACTGAAATCCTGGGTTAGCATCTTTATCAATGACCTGGCAGAGGAGATGGGGTCCTCTCTCAGAAAATTCACGAATGACACCAACCTGGGGGAAATAGTTGATACTTTTTTTTACCATTCAGAGGTATCTTGACAGGCAGGAGGAACAGGCCAAGAGGAACCTTGTAAAATTCAAGCAGGTCAGATGCAACTGGGATGGATGAATTGACTGCTGAAATACAGCATGGCTAGGTAGAAGCTCTGCTGAAACAGACCCCACGTCCTGGTGGCCAGTAGGATGAACATGAGCCAGCTCTGTGCTCTGCCAGTGCTGGAGGCTAACAGCATCCAGGGCTATATCAAAAGTCCTATAGCCAGGAGATCAAAGGAAGCAATAATTCCCCTTTACTTAGCACTTGTTATACAGCATCTGGAACGCTATGTCCAGTTTTGGGTCCAATAGCACAAGAAAAATGTTGAAAAACTGGAGTGAGGTCCAATGAGCGATTGCCAAGATGGTCAGCTGGAGCTGGGAAAAATTTTTGTGATGAGGTGATACAAGCAGTAGAGCAGGTTAAACAGGGAGATTTCACAATCTCTGTACTTGAGGCTTTTAAGACCCATCTAAACAAAGTCCTGACTAAGTGGAGTTAAATCAGTGTTGGTTCTGCCCTAAACTGGATAGGATTAAGGCCTGGTTGGATCCCTGGTTGGATTAAGGCCTCCTGAGGTCCCTTTTAACCTAAATGATCCTCTAACTCCACTCTGAAATACACTGCTGAGACTGGGACTTCACCATCCTGACAGAGATAATGGACAAATACAGGCTGGGAATTTTTGGTTCATGAACACAGCTTTCTCATTCTCCCTTCACCCTTCTCTGTAGGCTTTCTGATCATGCTCTCCAATGTACTGCAAGGTGGCAGATGAAGTGCTAGAGCAATCATGCCATGTCTACCCCTTTGTTAATATATGCCCTTGACACAGAAATACCACACTCAGTAGTGAGGAGGAAAGGTCATTCATACATCCCAACTTTAAACACCTCAGCTCCATCTCTCCAGTTTTCCTCTACTTTCAACTAAGTGAATTGCATCAAGTACCTCATCTGGTGTTTTTAAATTACTTTGTGGATAATGATGTCTGTCTTTCCATCAACCAGGGAGGGAAAATAGATCGACAGAGGCACCTTGCCAAATTAGGCTGGCTGCTGTGAATCATATGTAAGTCTTTATCCTCATTGTCCCACAAACCAGTGATTACACAGGTAGCAGTTTCACACATGGGTATGTGTCTCTCTCCTATCTGCTCTATCCATTTAGGGATATGTATTCGAGCCTTTTGAACTCTGAGAGCCCTGCAGGCAGCATTGACATCCAGACAGTTTCACAAGGAAACTTTGGACTGGCATGAGGCAATGGACAATGAGGCAACAGGCACATTTGCCAGCAGAGCACCTGGCTGGTAGGAGTATTCAGTCTAGCACTTCCTGAGACTGAGACTGAACCCCCTGATGCAACCACGGAATTATTCACTTGCATTACTGTGGCATGACCCAGCCTCGGTAGGCTACAACCTTTGCCATAGTAGCTCACACAGTAATAGTACATACATAAAACAAAAGGTCTCATAGACATGAAAACTATACAGATGGAATTTTCTTCAAGAAAGATGTAAGAAAACAATGCTGCAGTACATCAGCTGTGAAGACTCCTGGCATTGCAGACTGAGATTTGAAGCACAGAAGTGATGAAATAGCTTTGAGACTGTTTACAGCAGGCGCCTCCCAAGCCTGACCAGTAGCATAAGAAAGAGAGAGATGCTTGTCTGAAAATTTAACAAGTGGATGCTGAACATGGGTGTCAGAAGCTGGCTGCAGGCAGGAGTCAGCCAGTCACCAGTGGAGAGATGACAGGGTGAATATAAGACATGAAAGGCCCGTGAAGTGGAGACAAGTAACACCGGCCTCATGCGATAGAAGAAGGGAGCCAACAAAGATGTGTGTGACATGCTGAAAGCGGCAACTGAGGGAAATGATCTTCCCAGAAGCATTCTGAGTGGAGGTACACAATTTTATATACTGTGTTCACCAAGCCCATGGAAAATGCTGCTGCCTCATTTAAGACATGAAATTATTTCAGACTGAATGTGCCTAAGTAGATTTACAGAAATTAGTATCTCTTAAAGACATGATGCACAAAGACTCAGCAAATGTAGGCTGAAACTGTTGCATCTGACTTTGTCCATCTTTTTGGCCAGAAAACTTCTTATGAGCTCATTCAAAGACTGGATAAAGAAGCCATTATCCCACTTACTTAACATGTGTCAGGCCACACATGGAATACAGTGTTCAGTTTTGGTCCCCACAATGCCAAAAAAAGCTGTGAACAGGCTGGGGAGGGTCCAAAGAAGGGCCATGATGATGATCAAAGGCCTGGGTAGTCTGAGGTGTGAGGAGAGGCTGAGAGAGAAATGGATTTGTTCAGCCTTGGGAAAAGAAGAATCAGGAGTGACCTTATCACCATGTCCCAGTTTTTAAAGGATGACTACAAAGATGGAGACTCTTTTTGTAAAGGGAGTCACAATGAAAAGGCAAAAGGTAATGGGCACAAGTTACTCCCTGGGAGATTCTGATTGGACACAAGAGGGAAATTTTCCATGATGAGAAGAATCAACCATCAGAATAATCTCCCCAAGGAAGTGATGGATTCCCCAACGCTGGACCCTTTCAAGATTCAGCTAGACAGGGTGCTGGGCCATCTTGTCTAGACTTTCCTTGTAGCAAGAAAATTTGGAACAGATGATCCTTGGGGTCTCTTCCAACTGGTTTTCCATGATTCCTGGATTCTACAAAAAATACATGGCTTTGGCAGTGTCCATCTCAGCTACCAGAGATTAGGGAAGCAAAGATAAAAACCAAATCACAGTGAAGTTCAAATTGTTTGTGAATTCCACACAATTAGAACAATTAAAAATAGTTAAATCATTAAGCCATTTGTTTCTACCAAGTGGAATTAGGTAGGTGATAATTCTAACCACACACCTGCAACTTTAGGTCATTTTTTTCAGATAAATTATTATTTGTCATGCTTCCAACATTACAAGGGCTTTTTCTAAAAAGAGTCTATAAAGCCACACAGTCTATTCAAAACTTGCTCCTACTTTAACTGAAGTCTAGGACTGTATTTGTCTTTATTGGTACAGGGTCAAGATGCACATATTTTTTTTTCTTTTCTTACCATTCACATGCAATAGAATATAGAATAGATATTCTTTCTAAGCAGGCAGCTTTAAGGAAATGACATCTCAATCCTCAGCTCTGTGGTTTAACAGCCAGTGTAAAACAAAGCCAAGGATTGTTACTGACAAATTGCATACTTTTCATGCAAACCAGTTCTGAATTGCAAACATAAATTACATGCCATAATGTGTGTGTATACGTATATACCCTCTAAAATTCATAACTGCTATTCTGAGGCCTTTATAAATTCTAGGGACTAGGATTTTCATGCAGCAGGTGTTTGTCCTATTACTGGGTTTTGATAACCTGAGGATGGACTGCAACCAATTCCACAACAGGGGTGTGGATGGGTTAACTCTGCTCCTATTGCACCACTTAAGTGCTTAGCAGTTAGAATTACATGTTAGGTCTCCACGGAAGGTGAGGCCACAGGGTCGAACAAGGCACCCTCCCCTTCTGCACTATAAAGTAGGTGAGAAGCTAAGAAAATATGCATGGGTCTCCCATAGGGGGAGAGAGGCGAGAAGAAGCCCTTGAAGACAGCTGCAGCAGTAGCAGAAAGCCAACCAGGGAATTTGTGAATAGTTTGGGACAAACTGGCAAGGAACTTTTCACCAGAGGGTGTCGCGGGATCCGTGGGGTGCTGGAAACAGCTGGGGTGTGCCCTGAGCAATGCTTCCAAGTGGGTGTTCTGCTCCCTCTTGGCCCTGCACCAGTGCCTTGGGCAGAACTAGTTTCATTAGGCTTTACACAGGGATGTGAATTCCACCTTCAGTGCCTGTGTATGGAAGCCACACTAACCCAGTAAAGAGAGCAGAGGCTTTCAAGGAGCTGCTGTGGTCTGAAGAATAAGCTCCTCTTAGCACTGCTTACCATGAAAAGCAGAGACATGGCAGGCATGAGAGCATCAGAAGAAGGGCTTGTAAGCAGCTTTGCAGGTTTAAAAGGCCCTCAAACCCATCTGCAAGCCAGCCCAGAGTGATTTCACTTCCATCTAACAGAGGGGCAAAACAATCTTATGAATAATGGGGAAAGAATTCATTCATAGTTCAGATACATATATTTAAAAATAATTTTCTCCTTGACATAGCAAAATAGTAGAGTGTGAAAATAAAACCTGGAGCAGTGACTGCACTACGAAAGGAGTGCCTGGTGACAGCAAGCTCCAGGACTCACCTGTACGGTGTGCCATGACTGTTCAGTGTGGATGGGAACTGTCCTGGGAGAGGAGCACTGATGGACAAGGACTTTTTCTGCCAGTGCTACACAGAAGCACACCATGTGACACAAGAGTCGGGGTGGTTCCTGCACTTCCACACCACCACCAATTTCTAGCAATAATTGCAAGTTGTGGGGGCTTACGTCTTCATCCAACATTTAATTCCAGGAGCAAGTACACAAGAATCTGTTTTCAAAGATAAATACATAATCTTTGAGATTTGCAGAAAAATGCCTGACACAATGAGCCCTAAAGGCTTATGAAACAGCAAGAAGACCCTTAGCATTATTATTTTTAAAATCTCCTCATTTTTGTAGGCAATATAGCAATTTTTTTTTTTTTTTTAAATTCAGACACCTAGCTTTGAATACCTGTGTGATTCTGGTTCCATATTCATTTGAAACCAGAATTTTGCTTTGAAAGACAGTCTGATAAACATACAGAAATACACCTTTTTAAACAGAACCTCACTTTAATATTCTGTAATCTCCTTTGTTCTATAAGGCAATAATAATAATTCTTTTCAGCATGATTTGTCGTGTGCCTTTCAATGCTTGTCAGTGTTATTTTGGCTGCCAGTCTGAGACAGTAATGATCTACAAGGAGTTTTTGCTGGTTGTGAAAATCTTTAGTCACCAGACAGATAACACGCATGCAATGGACTTGCTGCTAATGTCAAAGTCATATACAACTGCCACTTTATCATATACTGTTTATTTTTTAATATCTGTGCCTAACTATAAAAGAACATATTTCTAAGCCAGTTCTGGGATTGCCATCCTTACTGAGACCATGGATCTGAGTATCACTGTTGAGTACAAAATGCAAAGCCAGACAAAATGCAGTTATAAAGCAATGTAAGCCCTTAAGCAATAATAAAACACAAAGAAATGTACTTGAGATGTTACCCCTCATTTCTTGCAAAGCAAGCTCATATTTAAGTTCAGATGGACCAGGTTAACAATCACTATTTTTAATGTTAAAATGCCCTGGGGAAGTTATAAACTCACCAAATATGCTGCTAAACTTTATATTGTGTGCAGCTGTATGGCTTCATACCAGTGACCAAACTTCCTAAATGGGCCAGTGAAGCAAAAGACGCTCTCCCTTCCCCCCTCACACCCTTCCCCCCATCCCCCACAACAATGACTTACTTGTCACAGGAATTTAATTTATTTCAGTAGTTCGTCAGGCTACTATTCAGTTCTGACTTTCCCTACCTCTCTTACCCAACATTTTTGCATCTGGTAAGGTCAGGATGAAGGAACAGATAAGGAAGGAGAAGTATTAAACATGAATGACACTTTTTCCCTTAGAGCAGTCATTGCTATGAAACATAAAGGTCAGATTTCAACTAATTTTGAATTATGCTATATGTATGGCTTAATGCGGATTTACTTTATATTCACATTAAAAGTATTTCCCTAGAACCATCCAGCATAAACAATTCCACAAAACTAGTTATCAAGTTAACACATTTTTCCCTTCCCCCCGCCCCGCTTCGATAGATCAACCCTATAAGCCTGCAACATTTCTTTCTTGCAGTAAATGTATTTTCCTGCATATGCTTCTGTAGCCTGCACTGGAGGTCTTGAAGGAGGAGGTCTGGCTTGTGGATTTGGGTTTTGTGAACTTAACAAGGAGGCCGTTATGAGAAGGAGCTTTGGCAGGCCATGGCTCATTGGCAGTGATTAATTGACCGACATAGTTTCACATGATCCATTCTGACATCTAGACACAGACCTCACCTAGGAAATCGCCAAGTGGATATTGATACTGCATCGCCAAACTTAGCACCACAAAGCCTTCAAGGCTATTTTAGGCTTTACTGGCAGAAGCTGGCTTCTCTTGAAGCCTCAACTAGGATAAATGGCCATCAATGAAATAATTACTTAAAAATGGATTTCAGGCTGGATAATAAAAAGAATAAATCCATGTGGTCACAGCAATAAGGAAAAATTGTGTCAGACTGAAATGCCTTTAAGAAAAACAGGCTCAGTAAAACAGAAGACTGCAAATTAGAAAGATAACTACCATCACCAGTGCAGCAAGAGGAAAATGCTCTCCTCAGTATGGTTTGAAAATTTGTATTACTTTTGAGCACTAAAAAAAATAAAATTATTTTTGCTTTTTTTGGGCACAAAATTAATATATTTCCAAAGCTCCCAATATACCTAGATAAATATAGTCAACCAGCTTCTAGCTAAGTTCAAAAGAAATGCTTTTAAAATCATTGGTAAACTTCTGTACTTCAGTTAAAGCACAGAAGAAAATTTATTTTCCTACATTACAGTAGACTCATGTTTCATTGTAAAGAGATAGCTGTCTTATTCAAGAAGAATGCTCATTAAAACCAGATTTTTTTTAAGTTCAACAAGTTTAAATATACTATTAGAGCTTTAATGTGATTTGATTAGAAGCCTTTTAAAATCTTCCCATAAGATAAACATATTTGTTAAAAATTAATTCTGTGCATTTCATGTACAAGATTGGATGTACAATCATCTGCCCTGTCATGCTGGTGACCAAATCCTCGGCATGCTGTTGGCAGAGAAGTGAATGAGAGGGCAACATTAAGTCACAACAAGGCATCCTGTCACTAAGTAAACACTGTTGTGGAATGACATCAGATGAAGGAATGATGAAATAAATGCAACTATTCCATGTTTGCCTGTGTGAAAACAAGTGGTAGGGACAGCTACCATAACGTTCAGTGCCTGGCCCTGAGGTAGGATCAGGCTTTCCATCAGATTAGCCGAGGGCCACTAGCACAAAGAAGGTACTTCTCAGATGTGCACTGATTTGATAAGCAGTTGACAGGTAAATAAGGAGGGCAACATTTGCATCAGCATGAACAGTG
>VYZT01041103.1:0-14528 GCA_013400735.1 Pomatostomus ruficeps
ACTACTAAAACCACAACACCCCTTTAAGTATATCAGTTGGTCTAAACAAAGGAACTAAACAAAACATATTTCTCTCTGCAGGTTTATCTTCTGTATATCCTTAGATCTTTGTGACTTCAACAGTACTGCCATTAAATTAACGAAGCAAAATGCTACAAGCACCCACAAAGCTTTGATAATACAAAGTGAGAATTGATTTATTTTGCTGGAAAAGGGGGCAGTCAGTACCTTGAAATATCAGATTCAGTATCTGATAACATTTTCCAATAATAGAGAGATAGATAAAATTACCAGCTTTAAACTCGTTGAAAAGAATGAGGGGAAATTATTAGCAATGGTTATTGGATGAAACTGTGCTTTAAAACATCAGTCAGCTTGCTCTTTAAAATCAGAAATTGTGTTAGCTAGAATGGACTTCAGTGAAAACTTTCAAATTTTAAATGAATTGTTTTAACAGGAACTTTAGTTTAGTTTCTTAATATGCTGCCTGCTGCCTTCCACAAACACCTACTACCCAAAATTTGCCTGATTATGCTCTTCCATTTATAAAATTCTTCCTATTCAAGTTTCCCAAGGGAGATTTAAGGCCCAGTTCCTTCCTTTTTACCAACTACTCTTAAACACAGATGCAGATACTGGAAGTGAAACTATATAGTTTACCTACAGTCAGGCACAAAATTAAATAGATGCCTATCTGAAGTGGCACTTCAAAGGAAAGAGGAAAGAAATCCTCTCCACCTCACTAGTTACTGTAGGTGAAAACCAAAACTAACAGCTCCTTGGCTGCCAAAACACATTCCCCATAGAGCAATCCATCCATATCCTCTATAATGTATTTCTTTTCTTATAATTGTACTTTGAATGGCACTGAAAAGACCCAGCACAAGGCAATGGCACAGCTGGCTGAAGGTAAAGAAACAACGTTTAGCTCTCTGTTGATTTATAGCTATACATCGGGGGGAGGTATTCCATTCTGTCATTTCTTTAAACTTTAGAACTTCCTCAGTGAAAACAACTGAAATTTTAACTTTAACAAATGATGAATGCAAGATCATTTTCTTCCCACACATATAACATTTCTATATTAATTTCATGTAATTGTATTTCTTAGTGGACTTACATACTCATTAATTCAAATTTACACAGACAGCAATTTTATTATTTTTATTACTCAGACAAAATAGGTTATATTTTTAAATGCCTTCTGCTAATCTGTGTTCATGCTTTATTTACTGCACAGACAGATGGACTGCATGGTAAAATGGAAGCAACATTAGACACGGTGTCAGACTACATTCTGTGTTTCACTTAGATGACAACTGCACATAACACAGCAGTTTATGATCTGTTTCAGTGGTTACCTTCACCTGGATATTTCTTTGCTCGTTCCTCAAAGAACCATTCACCAGCCTTCACTTTCACATCTCTGAAAAACAATCAAAAGAGATTTGAATCGAAATGTTTTCGAGTGCATTTCTTCAAATGCTTGGTAATCACGTAACAATCCAACATTCTTTCTTAATCCTACCATAAAACTAAGATTGCATGACTATTCAATCCATTGACTGGTTTTGCTGTGGGTCTGAAAAAAAACATGGAGGGGACAAATCCTTTGGGGGCTTTTGTTTTGGTGCGGGGTGGGGGGGAGGGGTGTTTGTTTGATAGTTTGTTTTCCTTTTTGCAATGTAGGACTGCCCATGGGAAGTGATACACACTGCTCTAGACATTGCTCTGAAGGCAGGAGTCCTGAGTGCACTCCAGTCTGAACAACCAACTTGTAAAGCAGCCCAGGCACTTTGGGGTGCTGCTGCTTCTCTGAGAAGTGGGGAATGGCCATGGTAGAGGACACAGTTTCAAGCTGAACTTGGGATGGCTACCAGGGAGCACTGAGGCCCACAGCCCTGAGAGCACAAGGACTTCATGGCCCATCTCTCCATTTTGTGGAGATGCCCATTAGTTACATCGATGTCTTAAAAAGGCACCAGGATCACAGGAACAGAAAAGTAATGATTAACAAGTACAAAATTATATCAGATTAAATAGTTCTGTAAAGATCAGATTTTAAGCAAATCTTACTCCTGCTGAAGCCTGCAATTTGATCTCACACATTATTAAAGAGACAAAAAAAATTTTAACTGAGGATAGGATTTCCTGGATCCTTCAGGTTCCAGGTCTTATCTAAATGTCTTACTAATTTTTAGGGCATATATAATATCTCCCTGCCTTGAGAATTTTGTGATGTTTACTATAAGATGAAGTCTCACTGCAAAAATTTCCCCAGTGCAGGCACTGCTAAACTTTCATCTCTACTCAGTAGTTGATTTTCCTTCTATAAAATTAATCTCTTTATTACCATTACCTCTGCCAAAATTGCTTGAAACGAATTGCTTGAAATTTGCTAGCAACAGCATACAAACAGTAAATTCATGTAGGGCTTACCTTCTTAAGAAAGCAAAATCTCTAAACACAAGAGCTCAAGTGATATCCACCAATGGCCAGGCAAAAAAATTCCTGGGTCTGCCATTTCACACCTCACCTTATTCTGTGTCAAAATAAACTATAGATAGGATACTTTTTATTCTTTCTGTCACTTGATTTTCAAGCCTTTAAGGCATTTAAATGATATCTTTGTAAGTAGCAAAGCAGAATGTTAAAAAAAAAAATCACTACCCATGTAGGTGTACAGTTTATTTTCATACATAACCATAGACCATTGTGCATAACTGAACACAGATGAGTCTGAAAATTAGGTTTAAATAACTGAAACAGGATACTTACTTATTTTGGATGGAGATCTATTAGCTAATAAATGTCCGAAATCTGTCTTCATGGGCTTTGCGTTGATAATGCCTTGATTTTCAACCCCAGCCTCCCCTTTATGTTATTCCCACTACCCCCTGGTTATCTTCCAGAGTTTAATCTCCAGTTCTGCAGATTCATGTGATAATTAAATTTACTCAAGAGAAGTTCTGGTCACCCCTTTCTTGGAGGTGTTCAAGGCCAGGCTGAATGGGGCTCTGAGCAACCTGGTCTAGTGGAAAGTGTCTCTGCCCATGGCAGGGTGGGTGGAACCCAAAAGATCTTTAAGGTTCCTTCCAACACAAACCATTCTATGATAATTAGACCATGCACAAAAAGAAAATAGATCTGAAAATACCTTTTTTTTTTCTTGGCTAAAGAGTGTAAAGAGTTAAGATATGACCAAAAGTACGAAAACAAAGTTAATAAAGAACCTTTGTCAGGTAAAATAGACTAAACTCCTTCAAAGCAAATGCCTTTCCAGACTCCTGGAAGACATGATTCCTTTAAAAAAACCCCAAGACAGTATACCAACTCCATCTACATAAGAGATGTCTCTTTCCAGGTGAAAGACACAAACATTGTCAATTTACAAGGCTTTCAAAATTTCTTATTTTGTAAGAAATACAAAATTTGCCTATCCATGCATGCTCTTTCACTGAGGTGTTTAAACACATTCCTCACAAACGTGACCCCAGTGCCTAGGGGAGAACCTCCATAGTGCTGCTGCTGCTGTTTGGTTCAGGAAAAAATTACTCTAGTGATAAACAAGACTCAAAATTACAGTTAGCTGGGACTTGAAAATCAGCTCTTACCTTTCTTAGCCATCCTATTTTCCCCTCACCAGGATAAACAAAAGGTGGTGAGTAGCATTCACCACATTGCTGCACTCCCTACCCTTGATATTTGCAGCTTTGATGTAAAGCTCACCGAAGGCAGCGGAAGAAGTCTGACTGAATTTAATTGACTTTCATGACTAAAGATCAAATGTGCTCTCTCTTCACTATAAAGAGAAATTCAATGACAGCTGACATATCCATCTGTATTAGAAAGCTTTTTCAAAAGGTAATTTCCTGAAGGAAAAGCAAAAAAGTCTTTTAATTAATCTACATAATGATTTCCTTGTTTCACCATTAAATATCTGGACAAGCTTATGGAATAATTAAGGGTGTGCAGCACTACACGAAGCAGCTTAACAGCCCCACTCAGTGGGGATTTCCACTGTGGCCACCAAATAACTCAAAACTAATTTAAAACAAGAGGAAGTGAAGAGGGTTATCTAGAGAAGGATATGGAAAGTTGACTTTAGAATTTTCAGTTTAGTGCATATAGCTTGAAACACAGCAAAACACATGCACCAAAGTCTAGTAACTGTTTTGTATCAAGTATAAATAGAGCTGATCTACCTATTTTGCATATTAATTGCCAAATAAACTGAAGATTCACAGACTATCTTGTTGGTGATAGTTTATAACTCTCTTCCAAACTATAAAAAATTACTTCAAGGTAGTACAAATTTGTTTAACTGGAAACCAATACTTTGCCTTATATTTCCCTCTATTTTAATCTCATTTTGGCACCTGCAGAGGGAGTGGAGTGGTGGATTCATCTTGTGTTGGCATAAAGCAAATTTTCATCCAAATTCTCACCCTTTCTACAGGGATATTTATCATCCAGCAAAGCTTTTGAATAACTTCCCAGATGATCGTTCTTTGCCTACACATTATTTTTCATCAAATGTGGAAATATATCTAAACCATTTTGCTTAGAGAGACTGTAATGAATAGAATGGACTATGAAGGAATATTTTGATATTAAAAGAATGTACCAATATAGTAAAAGAAAGATTGATTCCTGTATCCTGAAATACAAAATGAATGTGATACAATTTTAAAAACCCCACCTAATTCAAAGGAAACAAACTCAGATTTCTGACCATGTTTGAACAAATCCTAATTATGTTTTTAATCAGTTTTGCTTTTCAAATTTTATAAAGTATGACTTCAAATTATTCATCAATGCAGGTTCCTCACTCCTATGGTAAGAGGCAGAAAATAATGATTAGAAAATTGTCAAGAAATTGGCTATCCTACATCAAAGCACAGCACCTTCAGCAGGTTGTGAGGATGCACTGGTTCAATATTGAGTCAGGGGAAAGAGCACTCTCTGAGGCTCAGAAACTCACAACTGTTCTGTGCTTTGCTGTTATCATCTTCATCACACTCTCAGTACCTCTGGCCTACTCTGAGGATCCATTTTGCTAAACACAGGAAGGGAAACTCTGACTACATGAAGTATAACACAAAGTTCCCATCCATTTCATCACTACCAGGACTTCAGTCAACATTTTCATTACACCAGAGGCTTTGTTTCATTAACTGTTCAAGCAACAGATACACAAAACCAGTGGGCATCCATTGGATGAGCAGTGTAAACCAGCACAATTCCTTACCCATGAGCATAACAAATGGTGCATTTCCAAAGGCAGGGGGTCAGGCAGACACGGCATTCCGAGCACACCCGATGGCTGCATCCATTGCACACAGCGCCTCTGTTCATCAGCAACCCCAGTGATTTCTGACAGCGAGCACAAGATCTCTCCTGGTATTCATGCCTTGCATTTTTTGCCCCTTTCCACCGAAGTTGCTGCACCTGCAGTTTCATTTTCCTAACCCCAGAGGTAAAAGAAGAAAAAAAATAAAAGGGGGGGGGGTGGAATAACAGAAAAATGAAAAAATTCCATAGGACAAAGTCTTCATGTAAAGCACAAGCTGATACCCTGGTTGTGCAATACCATTTCTAGTGGGAGATGTGCCCTCAAGTGTAACCTCTGTTGAGCACTGTTTGAAAATGTCCACACACAGCATTTTTGCAGTGTGAATGTGTGTGGGACCAGAACTGTGCATACTAATAGAGAAATAGTTTCATATAAACAGGGTTTTGTTCATTTCAGGCCCACTCAGGGCAGGGCATTAAATCACTGTACGCAAGTAATTATGCATTCACTTACAAAAACTGAGACTAAATGGTGCTTCCTTCCATTTGATGTTCTTTAATCCTATTTATCCAAGAATTAAATATTCTATCAAGTAAAAAAGTAATCATAACAAATGCATCACCTGAAAGCTAAAAATAACCAACCAAAATGAAAAAGCACACCAGGATAAAATATCAAAACTTCTCCTCATCAGTAACTTTGCTTCCATTGCATGTACCAGTAATCAACATCTATGTTTTTAATTGTAACATCATCAACAGTCGAAAGGAATTTTCTAACCAATTCAGACTTTCTATATAACCCTTCATATAATTATTATTACTTTCATTTAATATGTCCTGTAATACTCACATAAATGTTTGATGTAAACAAAATTTAAGTTTCCACATTTAAGGGACTAAGAATGTATATCTTATCCACACAAATACCCTGTTTTACTTGGGGATGCCATGTCACAAAGCAGGATACAAGCTACTAGGAAATCCTTGTCCTAGCCAAGATACAAAGCAAATAAAGTGCTGAAGAATTAGCCTTTATCCTCCCCAGCTGAGGTACTTGCATCATGTGGAACTAGTAAATAAAATCCTTTCCTAACCAATGACACCTATTGACACGAGTTAACAGCCTCCAAGGCAGCGCGGTTTGCTTGCTGTCTGCTGTGTTTGAGAAGGGACAGTGATGGATTTAGCACAATGAGCAGGTATCCAATGATTCTTAACTCCAGTCTTGGAACAACATAAGCTAAACAAGCCAGCCAAAGATCTAAACATGTTCCATGGAACCAGGACTATACATGTGCATACATAGAAACACGATGAGAATGCCATAAAGCCTTCATAGAAAAAATACAGCCAGCAAGTGAGCTTCCTATGAAGGACAGAAGTAAAATTCACCAAGTACGCTATTCAGTGAACAGTATTTGCCCATCTTTAGTGTAGAGTCAATAGAATGGCAAAATCAAGAGGCTCTGGATAACCTTAGTTTTCCCAGAGAACACAAAGGCATTAGCTAACAAGAAGTTAAAAGAGGAGTACATTTGGAAGGATAACAAAGTGGAAGAAGAGTAAATCAGAAGGAAAAAAAACAAAACACCACCCCCAAACAAACAAAACAAAAAACCCCAAAACACACCAAAAAAAAGAAAAGAAAAAATAAACCAAACCAAACACACACAAATAAAACCACCCCCCAAAAAAACCCCAAAACAAAAAAAGAAAAAAAAATATCAAAACACCAGAAAACAGGAATAAGGAAACAGCAAATACCTTATTCTTTCCTCCTCTGTTTTTCTCACCCTCTGGTCACGGTACAGGACGTCTAGAACAGCCTCTCGTTCCAATTCCTTAAGGAAGTTCAGATTAAATTCACAGGCCATTTTTGCCAAATTTCAGTATTTCACTTGTTTTGTAGACTCCTGTCCTATGGGTTACACGACATCCACATGGTGTGGGTGTTTCCTAAATGCCTGTGCTCTTACTTGATTGTTGATGTGTTTCACTGTGTCATACCCTTGAACAGAAAAATAACTCTGTCTGTCTTCGCACAGATCACCATTTAAGTATCCCTGCTACCCAGGGACTATGAACAGTTACTAAGGTCACAGCAGTCTTGACTTTTTCAGATATCCTTTAACTGCCTTTTCTTTTCTTTTCTTTTCTTTTTTCCACTGAAACAGGTTCCAAAAGAGATGAGAGCTTGCAGCAATGTCCCAGAGAGGGCTTGAACAGGCACCAGATGGAGGGACAATTTGTCAAGAGATAGTGTAAAGGAATGGCAGAAATGGATTGGGTTTCTTTATTTGGTCTTGTAGATTTGGGATTTCTGGGCCTAGGGAAAAAAAAATACATTATCTCTTCTCACCTCTCCAAGACATTTCAAATAATGTGAAGGACACATTTTGTTACACTCAAACCTTTCATGCAGTAATTCAGACACAGGAGAGGTTTTAAGACAGTCCTGTTCTTCATAGAGTCTCACCATATTGTCCATTAGCACTCAGGCACATACCTTCATATTATTTGTACAATCAACATAAAAAAACCCCAAAACAATAAAAAAAACTTAAGTTAGTTTTGAACACAGGCCTACAGGTCCCATGACTGTCATACTGATTGAGACAAATTTTTTGAGAAAAAAATGTCCCTTTCTAATCTCATTTTATTGAGAAGACGAGATATCACAAGACTAAGGGGGAAAAAAAAGACCTCTACATCACTTTCATCAATTACCTGTGTCTCTTAAGTCTAGATAAAGTTTGATACCAAATAATGCTACACATTAGGCCTACCTAACACTAGATTAAGTTTGCAAAACCAGCTTATTTTCCAAGTTTTTAAACTTAAAAATGCCTGACTTAGCAAGCTTTTCCGCAAAGCAATTTTACATGTAACGTATTATTGATCTCCTTTCAGATCCTTAAGCATTAGGAAAATAATGATAATTAAATAATTATAATGCTAATACACAGAAACACTAAAAAATTAGGATATATATTATTTCCAGCTCAGTGCACTAACAATTTTGATCCTAAACTGATAAAGTTAACACACAAATATATGAGAAGTATAAAATTAAAACGGAATCACAACTGTAGTTTGGATATATTCTGACACCTGACTTTTGCAAAACCCTCACTAAAATTTTAATACACTTTGCAGCAAAGTCAAGAAAGAAGATGATTATTCAACCTACACCAGCTTACACACCACATGAATTTTCAGTATTACTGTCTAACATTTAGTGCATATTACTAGAAATGTAAGACAATTCCACTTATGGTACACCAGTATTAAAGGTGTGCATATGAAAAGTGCTTAAGCATTTCAAACTTAATCTGAAGAGAATACACACGGTCAGGCTTTAGGCAGAAGGTGCAGACAAAAGGACAGAAATGTAAAGCTTCCCCAAAGCAGTTACTGAAGCTTCACTGATGGACCCCAGCTGAGAACCTGACCAACCATCAACATTGTTGGATCGTTATTTTCAAATACTGAGTTTTAAATTTAAAAACAAAAAACCAAAAACCTAAACCACCAGAAGAAGCTACTAAAATTTCAGATACATAGTGACAATGTATTTTTTGTCAGTGCAGGGAATTACTTTACATGCAGCTTGCCCCAATTAAGTTACTTAATTTTCCACCAGAAAAAGCAGAGGGTGATAATATGTATACATAAACAGGTTGCATTCCATTTGTATATGGGAGGTTTTTTGTGAAACCCTTCAACAGATACCAAAAGGACAAAGCATTTCACAGAAGCTTGGGTTCAAGAAAAAAAAAAGATTAGTTTCCTGTGGAAACAAAAAAGACAGAGATAGGCACAATCATACTTTATTTCCTTACCAACTGCAATTTCACAGGAAATTACTCATTTGAAACAAAAAGCCTGAGCAATTTTTTTAACACAATATATGTAATTTTTAAAGGTCCCTGCATCCTTCGCCTGCTTTCATCTTGTATGTTATAAATACCTCCTGGGATTGATGAGCATGTTTAAAGCCTTCACCTCGATTTAAGTCAACACAACCTAAAGAGCAGTCAGTACAAACTCTGGGGCTCTGCCCTACACAGGATACCAAAACAGGGCAAGCTACATTTGCCATAAACTCCTAGGTTTTCAGGCATATCTAGAACATCATCAGAAAACCCCACTAAAGCATCAGTAAAAGCTAGCAAGTGCATGTAAGTCAGTACGAAGTGGGTCCAATAAAACTGTTCTGGTGATCTTATAGAAAATACGTAAATGTTTTACACAGCTTTTACAAACATGCCACAGTGAAACAGTTACAAAGACCAACACCTGCAGTTAAGCACAGAAAGAGTTGCTATTTGATGTCTCCTTTGAATTCTTTAAAAAAGAACTACCTCTCTTCTTCACAGAAGGGCACAAATCTGTCCATACATCAAGCCTGTTTGGGTAAATGGGTTTCAGATGACACTTCAAACTAGCTACACTTCATGCCCTATTCTGAGTGATAAATCATAAAGTACCGAACCTAATGCCAACAGCAGAGAGCCAACAAGGACACAGATGGAAAGGATGGTTCATCTCCTGGTACCAAAAAACAGAACAAACTTACTGCAGAACAAAGTTCCAGGGGCCCTCCATCCTACAGAACCTGCACTATCCAGACAGAGGAAAAGCCATCCATGGCTCTCTCACTACCAAGCAAGATCACCACACACTGCAGACAGTAAAGCTTAAAATACACCCCACAGCCAGCAGCTACAGCAATATTGCACCTGAACATTCCTACAGTTGTTTTTTTTTAATGTTCATGAAGATTTCAACTCTGACAATCATTGTGTTCTGTCAATATTTCTTGCATCCAAAGAAAACTCAAAATCTAGCTTAATGATGAGGCAGCTTAAAGAATAAATAAAGTATTATAAAAGTATTACAACCCCCAAAATAGGAGACAATACTTGGCCCCACAACAAACTTGAACTTGTAATCCTTTCATAGAGGTGTTCAAGTTGGACTTAAAAGCTCTCTACCATTGTGAAATAAGAATTTCTCTTACACCACCGCTGCCTGCACTAGAGCAGTTTTTTGGCAGTAATAAAGAAGTGTTTTCAGTAATGACCCTCTTTGACAGGAAACAAACCTTCTTATAAACCTTCAGAAATGCCCTCCTTTCATGTTCACCCATTGAATCCAGCTAGCTAGCTCTTTTACACAGTCAGCTAACCTCAAAGCTGAGCATCTTCTACATAAAACCAAAAGCAGCAGCAACCTCTTTAGTAAATAGCACAACACTTCTTCCGTTTCAGCACAAAGTTCACATAAAATATTCTGTTCAAGCATTATTTTAAATTATATATTTATCATTATTTATTATTACATTTTGGATTTAAACTAATGCAGTGTCAGGCACCTTGCAGATGGATCAGTAACTTCTTGCAAATATCGTAAGAAATCCCAAAGCCATTGTAAGGGAGAAGGGATGACCAGTGTGGCTATGCCTTAGGGGAGGAATTCACTCATGAACAGAGTACATCCTAAAAAAAACATGGTTTTTTTCTATCAGGGTAAAATAGTATGTAGTTATGTTATCGAAGATCAAGAAAAAGGCCTACCTAACACTAGATTAAGTTTGCAAAACCAGCTTATTTTCCAAGTTTTTAAACTTAAAAATGCCTGACTTAGCAAGCTTTTCCGCAAAGCAATTTTACATGTAACGTATTATTGATCTCCTTTCAGATCCTTAAGCATTAGGAAAATAATGATAATTAAATAATTATAAATTAACAGATCTTCTAAAGTCACAGTCTTCATTGACTTGAGATAATTGGATTACTTCATCCATTAACCCAAAGATAGATGTAATACATCAGTAGTGAGGAACAGATTAAGAAAGTTCAGAGTAAAACCAGTCTCAAAAGCTACTGCAAATTGTGGCTATTTTCTATTCTGCTGAGGCCAATCACATAAATTCATTCCTAGTAAAGAAAAATACAAGTGTTGTTTTGTACTGCCCAGCTGCAACAGTTTAACTTTCACATCCCTGCATATGCATGTGAAAATTATTTAAGTCCTTTGATAATGCTTTACCAAACTTAAGCCTGTGACATTAATAACAGCCCACCCCAGAACTCAGAGTAAAAATAAAACCAAACAACTAAACCCAACACAAACAATTATGCTGCAGGTGTGGCTTTTCCATTACGTCTTTTCCAGTTTGAAAAACACCATGCCAGAACGTAAAAACACATCCCCCCTCTGCTATGTCATACAGAATAGAGTAAAATTATGTCCTTACCTCTTCAGCAACCACAAAGAAAGACACTGGGAAGTAAACTGCTTATAAAAGACAAAATTATCTTTCCTTAAAGAAAACTGGTGGCTGTTCTCCACCCCCTTTCCTTCCTTTGGGCACCAATACTACTGATGTATGTTCAGATGAGCACCCCAAAACAGCTGAAAGCAAATGAGCTCAACAAAGAGCTCTAGCATTACAACAGCTTTTGCCAGGTCTCTGGTTTTGTTACCAGCAACAAGCAAAGAAAAGATATTTGTTTTTCTAACCTTAAGAGGAGACTCAGCACAAGAGACTAAAAAAGCTGACCGATATACGCTCAGTCTTCAAGCCACACACAGGAAGAGAAGTGGCTTTGAGTTCTATATAGTTTCTTTTTCTGACACCATAAACGTGAAAATGTTTCTAACCTCAGTGTCTCCAGGACTTGCACAAAAAGCTTGATTTGTATCATAAACAGTTATTTCCTGGAAACAAAACAGTTTTCTATTTAGGTCTATATGATAAAGCAATTAGTATAGATAAAAATTCAAGAGAATGCAGTTTTTATGCATCTGCAAGAAGAAGAAAGTTATTTTACCTCACAACTGGAAATCTGGTCTCAGGTAACAATTGAAAGTTAAAATATTATTAAGATTGGATATCCTAAGTCAGTCTATTACAGAATTGTGTGGGTAACAAAGTTCAAAATTACATCCCAATTATTTCTAACCCGGGGAGGGGCAAAGAGGCTATTCTTACAGGGCAATCTCCTTTCTTGTTCCCGGCTCTACCAAACTGTGCTTACAACACAGAAGCCCTTCTTAACTGTTTCAGATGTTTTAAGATTCATGATTTTGAGTTAAAATTAAACAAAGCAAAGCAATTCTACTCACATGGCAAAGGTTAAGAGCCTGCATTTTTATAACCTCATTAAGTTAAATAGGCTCAAACATTTCCACCTGTGTATATCAAGTTTAATCACCTTCTTCAACTGCATCATGGAAGAGAAAGCAACTGTTAGTGGGGCATAGAGCTGTCAAGATATGTACCATATTTGGATAATTTGGGCCTTAATTTTAGGCAAAACTTTGACTGACTAAGAGGCCAGAAGTAGCTTGAGGGCTCTAACTACCCACAGTGACAGAGTAGTTGTATCCTAAATCCAGGCTGAGGAAGATTAGCCCTACCATCAGCTTCCCCCTAATATTTAACCAAAGCCTTAATTGCCACATATTTAAGTCACTGTATTTTTCCCTCTCATCCCTGGACATGGAAAACTGCTGCAGTATTTTATACATGCTAAGAATATAACCAAATATATGGTTATAAAAGCCTTTTATGCTTTTGTTCAGACAAGCACCACTTGTTCAATCTTTCCATAGACCTCACCTGTAGCACTGGGTCAGGCCGGCTAGGCCGAGGAGCCCAAAGGAGAGCCAAATAAAAGACTACACAGAGACAGCAAACGGAGAGGGCAAAAAGAGAGAGAGGGCAGAACCCTCTGCCTTTATTTATATGTTTTTACAAATCACCGTGGATTGGAGGTAGAAATCACCACCTCTTAATTCCATTGGTCAAAGCATCAATCTATCATATTTCTCCACCCAGGATACTGGAATGATAAACAACACAGACAGTTAACAAAAAATAGATAGTTGTTAAGAAACCATGGCCATGTTTACAGAAGAATGTGTGAGAAAGTATTACAGAAAGAGAAACACTGAGAAACTGCAAAACTCAGGACAACACTCACCTTTTTGTCTTTGCTTCCTGGAAAAAGCCTTGGAATGGGGCTGAGGATGCGCTCAGCATCCAGTCACAGTCCCACTATATCCCTCCAGGGCAAGCAGAGCTGGTGCTGCCCGCAGGGTCCCCACAGAGCCCCAAAGTGAGGCAGCTGGTCAGGGTCTCCTTTTCAGGTGGAATAGGAGGCAGAGCCTGACACAGAAATGGAGACAAGATCAAAACTGCTCAGTCAGCACACTCAGGCTCGGGGGCTGTAACTCCCTCAATCTTCTTGAAATACAGTGCCCAAAACTGGACACAGTATTTCTTGTGCAGCCTTACTGCAGAGAGGGCAATAGGAATACTCTTTCCAGGCTCTATGTCCTTTTTTTTTTTTTTTTGCATTTTTTTTTAAACAGCACCATCTAAGAAATTGAGATAAATTGTATCTAAACACCCCCTACTCTATTGTCTGTGGAACAGCTACTTAGCGAGCTGGTCCTGCACTCGTGGAGCTGGTTATTCCTGCCTCCATATAGCCCTTTGCACTTTGTCCCCAGTAAGTTATTTCTTCCTCCATCCGGACTCTTTCTACAGTTCATCCAGGCCCCTCTGAGTCTGAACAGCATCTTCCACTACCTAGAGCATCTCTCAGGCGCTGACAGCATCAGTGATTTGGACACCCTGTAAACACTGCATACACACAACATCCAGGAACTGTGACAAGTGTGCCCTTTAATTTCATTCTCCTGGTTCTTACTAAGTCTGCTAAAAATAATGTGATCTGCTTGGAACTGAAAGAATTCAGATATTCTTCTGTGGTGAGTTGACCCTGTCTATATGTCAGATGTCCACCAAAGCCACCCTGTCACTCCCCTCCGGCTGGGCAAGGGGGAAATATAATGAAAAGACAAGGAGAGTTTTTCCATGGTTTTGGTGTTTTAGTTGGGGGGGGGGGGGGGGATGTCTTTTCAGTTTGTGACATAGGCAGGCCTTCTTTTCAAGCTGTTTCCAGAAACAAGAAGCAGATCCTCCTTCCCTCCTTGGGAAGGAGAGAAGGACCTCCCAGGGAGGGACCTCTTGGATGGCTGAACACGGATGTGAAGCTATCCATACGAAAAGCACAGCCGTGACAAGCGCCACCCTGTCTCTCTCAGCCACAGACTTTGGGACGTTTGACAACACCCCAGCGGCCCCGCCGAGCGCCATCTCCCGCCCGGCTGCTGGCCGCTGTCGCTGTGGAAACGGCGCCATGTTGGAGGGC
>VYZT01041103.1:14537-90690 GCA_013400735.1 Pomatostomus ruficeps
GGGCGGGCGGTGGCGCTGCCGCGCAGGCGCAGTGCGGGCGGCGGCCGGCGCGGGGGCGGTGCCGGGGGTTGGTGGCGGCGCGAGCGTCTCCGCCGGGAACATGGACGAGTTCCAGACGGGAGAGGAGGTAACGGGATGGGGGGACAGAGGGAGGACAGCTCCCCGCCTGGCGTCTCCTTTCAGGGACGTTCAGGGCGGAACGTCTCAGTGTGTAATTCTCCGATGCCTGTCCGCCCCGAGTCCCACCCCTCGGCGTCCCCCGCCGCCATCCCTGTCGCCCTCCCTCAGGGTGGAGCCGCGTGTCCCGGGCACCGGCGGCAAACGGGCCCAGCCTTTGTTCTGCCGCCCCCCGGGACCTGGTCCCTTGTCCGGGTTTTCTCTGGGTTTCTACCCCTGCCGCTCCTGGTCCCTCAGGGAAAAGGCGTGAGGGATGTCGCGGCTTCGGGCTGTCCCCGCCGGAGGAGCGGAGTGCCGTGGTGGGAGGGTGGCCGGTACTGCTGAGGTCAGGGGAAGACTCCAACAAGCTGTTTCTATGCGGAAAGAGGAGTCCAAGCCTCTGCTCTGCGTGTTACAGGCGCGCTGATGGGGCGTCACACCCATTCCCAAGATGGGAGTGGGATGAAACCGAGGGTCTCGATGAATTATCGTGCCAAATGACCGCCCGATGTCTCCCCGCTAAGGAGGAGGAAGCAGCCAGTGCTGCTTTTGCAGAGGGACAGGGTCGCTGAGCTGTGACACTGTTAAACAGCCGCGATGTGACGGGGTGAGACAATAGCGAAGCAGCGAGAGGGACGAAGGTGTGTCAGGCTTGTCCTGTTCTAAAAGGCTCGTCCTCATGGCCAGGCCTGGCCTGTGTTACCGTCACAGGCTTTTTTTAATACATAATTAACATACTCGAACATCATTTTTACAGCTGTTTTCAAAAACATCTTCTGAATTACCAAAGGCTATAGTACTGCTCTGCAGTTCCATGCGTTGCCAGGGAGCACCCCTTCTAAACAAGGTGTTGGAAACATTGTCTCTGCTTGCTTTGTGCCAGAGAGGGAAAAAAAAAATCGACCTTTTTCCCCTTCATTTTTTAAGACAAAAAAGTTTTAATATCATCTTATTAAAAGATGATGTAATGATAAAACGGGTAATGTTATATTATTTCATAGTTCAGTTACAGCACATATATCCCAAATCTGGCTAGCAGAAATTTATGTTCATTTTTGTCATGCCAAAAAAGGAAGAAAGTTGAAAAGTAACAGCAGCCCTAGAAGCAAATTCTCAGATCTCTCTATTGTTTCAGTACAAATTAGATATCAAAATACCTTTGAGAACTTTTTGGTGTGAACCATGTTTGTAGTCACTCAAAGGCATTTCTGAGCAGACTTCATGAAGAAAAAAACTGTGGTTTATCATCTTACTTGACAGCAGTCTTCATGTCTACCAGCACAGCATGTCTGGCATGCATATTCTTAACTTATGCTCTGTGGGAGAGCATGTTTTTTAATAATTGTAACTCTTATTTGGTTAAATACACTGGTGCACCTTAAAATGTAAGCACCCCTAAAATGTAGTACCACAAAAATAAATGAGACCTGTTAAAATTAAATCAAAGTCAAGAAGCTGAAAATAAAAGACAATTTGCCACAGCACATAAAAGCTTTTAAAAATGTTGAATTGTGCAAGCAAGTTGTTGCCTCCAGATAAGTATAGAAAAGGAATTGGCCGGCACATCTCCCAGGATGTGCTGTTTCTTCCGTCATGGAGAATGATCAACTCCTCTCATCTTTCTGAATGTCACATGTCATTGAAGCTGGCTAGACTGTTCACCTTCTGACCAAAGGTTTATGAAATGTGATGTTGAAATTCTCCAAGCAGTGTAACTGCATCCTGCCTGCACGGGAGAATTGCGCTGTTGTTCATTTCTGTCAGCTGGGGAAGCTGACTGACCTCCCAGTGAAAACCCAGTCAGCATACACCTGGTTAGGCTTGTTTTTACATTCTTATTCGGTCTTTTGAAATTAATCAGTTTGGCTTTACGTGCTCTTCTTTTGTGCTGGTTTGTGAGGTGAGGCTGTGAGGTACCAGTGGTGACAAGAGGGTGTGTGACTCGCTGCTGCACCACGTCAGTGCTCCCTAACCCTGCGAGTGACCACCCCAGCAGTGGGGGCAACTTGTTCTCACCCCCTGACACGGGAGGCAGCAAGAGCAGAGGGAATAAAACAAGAAAACATAAACTTGTAACCATAATGTAAATTGGAGGTAGTTTTAAATCAGTAAAATGCTGGGGCCTTTTCTGTCTTGATTCCATGTGCTTTAATCTCTGCTCCCCGAAGGCTGAAGTTCCAGCAAGCTACATTTCCCCTTTGGCTTCCAAGGGGCCGCTTTCTTCTTATCCCCAGCTGAGATTGTCATGATAGCTTTTCCTTCAGCTCTGAATTGATATTTTGTCCACATCAGTGCCCTGGAGATGTCAGTTCCGTTTAACTGTGAGCTGAGCTTATCTCTGTGAGCCCACTGCGACGTGTGGACATTAGTGCTTATTGGGAAGGGGGAATATATAGGTACACAAGTGCTACACATCTTATTTTGAAATGCTTCCAAGTTAAAATTTGAAAGCTTTCTTGACTCAAAAAGCAAGCCAATATTAGTTCATCTCTTACTTTTCATTACTTTCCTAAGAAGGTTAACTTGACTGGGCTGAAGGAGCCAAAGTACATATATATGCAAATAAAGGCAGATTTGGTTTCTTCTGACTTGCCAGAAATCTGACAAGCATAAATTAAATTTCTAGTGCATGTTCTTAACAGAGCTTGAACTTCATAAACAGAAGAATGTGTTCACTGACTATTTAAAATTCTACTTTTTCTTTTTTTAGACTTCCTTTGTTGTTGATGAAGTCAGTAGCATCATTAAAGAGGTAATTTAAACATTTTCATTTTGTTGGTGTGAAATTTCATGTGTTGTATGCTGTGTGATAAAAGGCATTCAGTAAAATGTGGTAACCGATATGTAGTAGATTTCTAGGCAGGTTGCTCTCAAAGTACAGGTAACTGTTGATTTAACCAGTGTATGGACTTCAGCGGAAACAATACCAAGCTTTATCTGCGGTACATATTGCAAATCCAAGAGATATTTAAAATAATTTCATACACTCCTGTCTGGTTGCAGTGCATCCCTATTAGAATTTCTAGGGAGATGTTTTTATGTTAAACTCTGTAGAAAAAATTTTATGTTTTAGTAAAATGCGGGAGTTTTTTATAGACTGTCTGCATATGCATGTTACTGTGTTCTTTCAAGATGCCTTTCTCCAAAGTGAGTTCTTGTTTGTATGGAATGATTGGACTATTCTTGTTGCTAAGAAACATGATTTTTCTGTCTAAAAAATTTCCAGTGGGATTTGGATTTCCTTTTGTAGACTAGCGCAATCTTTTTCTTGTTGCAAAATAACTGTTTTGGTCAGACTTTGTAAATTGAATACACATGCTTAATACATGCTCCTGTCTCTTCTGAATCTGAAGTAATTTTGCGGTTATTTTTAAAATAATTTATGATGAAAAAATGTGCTAATAAAAACCATGTAGCTTTAATGTACTTTTATTCATATCTTAAAGGGGAAACGATCCTCATAAGTAAAATGGATTATTTGGCTGGAGGCTTCCGCTCTGTTAGTATCCAGCAACTACATGGGTCTTTTGTTTTAATCTAAGAGTTTGTTTCCCAAAAATTATTTTGCTCAAAAATCTGCATTTCATTTCTGTAGAAGAATATGTGTGAATGAGCTATTGTACTATTGTCCCTTCTTTAATTCTCTTTGGGACTGTTTAAATGCAGGACCCTTTTCATAACTCTGGCTGTAGGACATTGTAAATAATCTAAATATCACAAAATGAATAGAGGGTGGGATCTATTATGATTTCTCCTATGCCTGGCTCAGACTCTGACCTGCATGTTTTTAATAATTGAAAACACTTCCAACAGACAGTGTGGACCAGCAGTATGTAGGATTTTTCTGCAGGTATGGGGTCCGTGTTGGAAGGGTTAATGGGTGTCTTGTGGCTGACAGCAGTGCAGCTCCTTTACCTGTTTGTCCCCTCAGGCCATAGAGGGTGCTGTCGGTGGCAATGCCTACCAGCATAGCAAAGTGAACCAGTGGACAACGAGCGTGGTGGAACAAACCCTGAGCCAGCTCACAAAACTGGGGAAGCCCTTCAAGTACATCGGTGAGCTCAGCTCTCCCTTGTCTGTGACAGCCGGGACAGTCAATGCACAGATAGTGTGGGGGGTGGGGGAATATCTTAGGAAGAACCTTGTCTGTAAACTGCTCGCAAGCATGCCTGTTGGCTTATGTGTGTGTGTATGCGTGTGCTAAGCTGAGCAAAAATGGAGCTAAATGTTAATTAATGTTAGTGAGAAATTAATCAAAGCTTCTCTACTGACTAACAGTGACCTGTGTGATTATGCAAAAGAATGGTGCTGGGCTGCATACAGCAAGCTCTTGCTTCTGGGACAACTCCAGTGATGGTAAGGAACACAACTCTCGGATTTTCCAACTTGCAGCTTAATGCCAGTCTCTTTAAGACTAGGCAGCCTACTTCCCCCACCCCCTTGCCCCAAGTGCTGTAGTTTTGAAGTCATAGCATACTGTTTGCCATTTTTCCATTTGGCTGTGATGCTAACTGGGCTATATATGAAATGCTTGGCTGTTGGGAAGCTTCATTCTCAAGAGTCTTAAAGGAAACAAGTATGACAATGGATATAAGGGCATACATGTAATCACTGTAACTTCCTTCTCTTTCTGAAACCCGTTTTTGTATTTGCAGGAACCTGCACTGTGAGATGGGAGAATAAGACCATGTACTGTATTGTCAGTGCCTTTGGACTTGCAATATAATTGCCTTGAAATGGTTCATTCTTTTCTATTCCAGCACTTGATTCCATCTCCACTCAAACTGTGAATGCCTGAACAACTTGTTTTTAATGCATTTTTTAAGTAGCTTTTCTTCAAAGGTAGAAATTTGAAAACATGCTGTTACATGTTTTATGTTTGTACCTAGTACCACAGCAGTGTTTGCTATACTTTTTTATCACTTCAAAACTTCTCTTCAAGGTGCTAATACTGAAATCTGCTGCAGTGTAAACACTTTCTCTAGATTTCTTTTCTAAGACCAATATAAATGAGACACTTTCACACTTTGTACTTTTGGTTAGCATTAAATTATTGAAATTCATAACCATTGGTGTGATTCATTTAAATTTAAGTCTTTTGTTATTGGGGGAAAAAGTTTCAGCTTTTTTGATTCTCTTCAAGACAGTCGAGGTACATACCAGAATGCAAAGCACTGTCATAATTTTGCCAAAGTCACTACAAAGTTGCAAGAAAATTAGATTATGTTTATCAAAAAGTAACTTGGCTGCATTTTTGGGACCTGTTTAATATTTTTGTATGGTATTTAGGGCAAAGGAACAATAACTATCTTCATTGAACAAAGATAAGAAATTTTTCACATTCTGGAAGTGCTCAGCAAGTTATACCTGGGCAATCATTCACTTCTGCAGCCAGTTACATGTGTTAAGTAGGTCTTGAACTTATTTGCTACAGTGTGTGTTAATTTTGCTGATAGTGAGGGTGGTGAGTTCTAGTAGTTGATGAAAGATGATCCTTTCTGAAAGGGAAAAAACTGCCTTGAGGTGATGTGACTAAGTAACATGTGAGTAAGTCTCCTGCCTTCCAGAGTAAAGTTGCAGAAGAGTAACAAGTAAAACAACCTTTCAGCATAGGCTTGGGTAATGTTTTGTCAGCTAATTAAAGAAATGGGAGCATGCTATGAATTTCAGAAAACCTCTGCATATGGCTGTGCTGCTGCAAGCAGTAGCTCACTGCTAATGAAGCTGAAAGAATTACAAACCCATGTGGGAGAGTATCCCTGGGCTGGAGTCACTCTGAGCGATCTGAGATTTGCTTCTTTGTAGGAAGCACTGTCTGATGTTTTCAGAATCTGGCTCTCAGCTAGAGCTGTTTAGAGAAAGATGATTGCTAATACAACAGTATGATTCCACAACCTGGAAAGATATAATACTGCAAATCCAAATGACAGGAGAGGATTTGTTTGTCATAGTGATACACACTCTGGTAACTCTGCTCAGTGTAGCCAGACTGTGGAAAGCCCTGTACTAGGTAAGGCTTGGACTGGACCCTCTTCCTTCCTATCCATCCCTGCTGTCAGGAGGGCAAAACGGGTGTATGTATCAGCAGCTTTGGGCTTGGTACATTTCAGACTTCTAACAGAGCTAGCTGTAAGGCTTCTGTATTTCTGCTGACATTCCAGTTTCAGAACAGCTCTGTAAACACATCTGCTTCATGACAAGCCACTTCATTCTTCTCACGTATGTGCTAGTGAGCACTACAGGCTATACAGGGTGTATATACCTTAGCCTGAGCAGCACGTACCTTACATTGCTGTAAGAGAGCTTTAGTATGGGATCAGTCTTCAGTCAGAAATGATACAACACTTGTAAAAGGAAAATATTAAAACCAGATTGAATAATGTGCCTGAAAGAGTCATCAGGGTGAGAGAGAAACTTGTAATGAAAAGAATAAATCTTGGCTTTCTTGAGTTGCTAAGGAAATTTTTCATCTGGATGCTTAGATACTTTATCTCCTTTCCACTATGCCAGAATCATGCTGGCAGTGTAGTACCTACTGAGCTATTTATGTACATTTAAAAGAAACAGTTTTGTGCACTTTGAGTCAATATTTGCTTTTTGATCAAGCCATTCAGACATACCTTTTCCTTTGTTCATGTTAATTATAGGAAATCCCTTGCTTTTTTGCTGGTTTGTGCATATGCTGAGCTGAAAAAAACCAAAAACCAAATGTTTGAGATACTTGTCAGTGTAAAGGCTGCATGGGAGGAGAAACCCCTGTTGCATTAAAACTGGAGTTATGCTACAGAAAGATAGATAGTGTTATGACAGTTTTACATGTGAGCAATAACCAGTACTTCCAATGTAAGTTTTAGGACTACAGAAAGGGATTTAGAGCTTGTGGATTTTTGGGTGTTGGTGTCTCCCTCCCAGGATTAAAATAGTGCTTTTCTGTACAATTGCATAGCAATTGTGTATTACTGTTTCGGTGTTCTACAGTAACTGATTTTTAAAATTTTCATTACCTTCAAACACCTTAGTTTTAATCACTTTTCCCAGAGGCTGATGGCCAGCTCATCTCAGTGCCAAAGTAAGCATTTGGGTGAAGAGCCAGCAGAGTCCTTGCTGTAGGTAATTAATTGGCCTTAAAAAAAATTAACACAAACTGTGGGCTGGAGCGTTCAAGAAGGTCATTATCCAGTCAGTCTCTCCTGCCTCTCATATACTGCCATGGCTCTTCATATGATCACAGTTACAGAAATGGGGGGCATGGCAGCCCCAGCCTGCAGCGGAGGAGGAGGAAGGGGAAGCCCTTTATGTGTCACTGCCACAGAGGAGCCTGACCTGTTTTGACTAAAACCTAAGGAAATGGCTCCAGGATTAGCTGCTGCTGCTAAATGAGCACTGCCCTGTCTGATGCTACAGCCAGGAGTAAGGTGCATATCCATCTGTGCAGGGAAGTTTGTGGCCATTTTATTCAGCACAGAGGGATTTCAGTCTCTCCTCGAGTTTATATAAGAAACGGCATCACACCAAACAGCAAGTGATGTGCTGATCAGTTTTGCAGTTTACCAGCTATTAGAAGACTTTTGGAAGATAGAGTTGTAAGAAGCTGATGAATGACATCAGCATCTTCACCATCTCTAAACCTTTTTTTTATTAGTGGTATTAACATTCACCAGGAGAATTCTTGCTGCGAGCATGGCCACAGCAGGCTTTGCAAAGCCACTGTGAAGCCATTTGAAAATGCCAGGTCCCTTATGTAACCTGCTTGGCATATTTAGAAAACTCAGTAACCTGTCCTTCCACCTTCAAGTCCAGGCAGGATAATAAAAAACCCCTCAACAAACAATACAAAACATCTGTGATGACACAGCCTCTTGGATCCCATCCTTATGCAATTAACCAAGTTTAAATATGCATAAGAAAATACATGTAAACTGAAAATCTATGTAAGTCATGAAAACAGTTTATGAGAAGGAAAGTAAAATTCAGTAGAAGGAAAATAAACCCAGGATGCAATATAAAGATATAAAACTTTATTATGAACATATTTAACAATGATTATGCACATAAAGTCTTCCAAGAAACTTCCTTGAAGTAAAATAATCAGTTTTCCTTCATATTCCACATTAGCATGAAGTTTTACAACATAAATGGATAATCTGCTGTTATTAGCACAACTTACACAGAATATTTAACGTCCTCATGCACACTTTCTCAAAGCAGCATTTAATTACAGCGTCTCATTAAACAGAGCATTTATCTTACACATTTTTATACCATTTTGGTACACAATTTTTCCTTATTTTCATTTTACATATTTACAAACTCCTAAAAAAAGTTTTACAGTAATGCAAAAGTTATTACTGGCATAAGCAAAAGGAAATGGGTGGGGAAATTAGGTGACTATGGATCAAATGTTGTCATTTGGCTCAGAGAAAGACAACTGATCAAAGTCTTTCCTAGCTGAAACCATTCTCCCCAACATTGGTACCACAGATCCCATGCACTAGCTGTTTCTCACTGGTGTTAAGCCTGTTCCTCTTTGCCAGTCCTAGGAAAGTTTTCAACCAATTTCAACACAAACTGTATTTGTAAAGCAAATACTACAGAAAGTAGTTGCCATGACTGGCTTGCACTCAATTATTGATTTCTTAAAAGTCCCTGGTAATCGCTGTGTATGTGGAAGTCTTGCAGTTACTTAATGGATGACATCTCCTTCAGAGCAGGATCCCTCTATGCTGTGGGGCCTTTTTGTGCTCTTTTCTTGTTCTGTACAGGTGCAGTAGTGATGGAAAGAACTACTTTAGCAGTAATAAAAGGAAAGCTGGGCTAGCTTCTTAAACAGATTTCTTCTGTTTGAGCCTTAGAGTTCAATACTTTACTCAGAGGTGAATTTATGCCACCTACTCCCAAGCTGTGTACAATCCATATCGGAATATTCTTCAAATACTATCTCTGCTTTCCAATCATGGAAATAAGAGGAGTCTTGCTAGCAAAACTAGTTCCTCATCTGCTTCACTGCTTTTGTCATCTTACTATATATCAAATTTGATGCAACAGTGATTCAAACAAGCTACCATAACACTGTAGCACTTCCAAAATAGAAAGCTATTTTGCATGGCAAACACTGCTTAAATATAATCTCTAAAAATGACCACAGAAACTTTTCTCACTATTTTCATAGTGAGATACTTAAGTACACATTTCCCATTCTTAGCTTTTCTATTTCCACTTTGAATGTAGCAATGTAGTGACGTTTATTCAAACAAAACAGCAAGAGAAATGGGTTGACAACAGCTTAGAAAAAATAATCTCCAAGTTAGATTAAAAATTCATTTTTTAGTTAATGAAATCCCAAAGCATGGCACTATTTCAGTGTTAAGTGTAACAACCAATTCAGACTGTGATAAGAACCATTAGTGTACTTTGCACATTGGTCAAATATTCTCTCTTCACAATAATTTAGGAGAGAATTAGCATCAAAGGAAAAATATCTGAGTACATAAGAGTCATGTAAAAATCAGTTTTTGAAGACCTACTTCCTGTTCCCACTGTTACTCCAATGGAACTGGAAAGGATATGGCTTATACAAACAATGCCAAGTTGGTTCCCAAGTCTGACTCTGCACACTCAAATAGGGAGAGTTATCTCAGGAGTAGTAAAAATGAGAATGGACTCTCCCATTTTAGGATACAGAGCATCTCCCATATCCTTTGAAAACAGTCTAAAAAGAAGTGCTGAAGGTACATTTTACTACAGTTCACTGGAAAGAAAACCACCACTAACTTGAAATACTTCTTTAATGTTTTCCTACATGTTCTGAAGTAATACCAATTAAGAAATTAAAGGGAAAAACCTTCTCTTCCTCCCCAGCAGTTTCCTTGCTTTAGCCATACAACAGTGCTTTGGCTTGTAACAAAGAAATGATCCCTGGCACAAAAACGGTTTAATTTCAGATAATCTCCAAAAATTTCACAGCTCTACATAATTTTAGAAAGTTTTCCCTCTCTCACACACACACGTCTCACGACACATCTTTAGCAGAGCACTGATTTAATCTAAACTATTCTACGACAGCAAGGGCACAACCACTTGAAGCAGTTCCTTTGGTGCTCTCTGAGCTGCTGCCTTGTGAAGTCTCCCCTTCATGAACCTGAACAGCCACCAGGAGGTTATTGCCGTGGGAACAGTCTAGAGCAGTTGCTGCATTAAAGCGCAACAGATCTCCTTTTCCCCAATACAGTTCAGCAAGTCCAGCAGGACTTCATTGCACTATTCTGCTTAAACTACTTCAATCATGAGCACAATTCTCTAGTGCAACCCAGCACCATAGTGTAGTACATTAACAGTGCTTTTGAGAGTCTTCTACAGCAGCAGGGCAGAGAAATTTTACAAGAGTAAATCTCTGTTACAAACACATGAAAAAAGGAGATACTTTTAGAAAGGTCAAGTATCTGAACACAAAAGTAGTTACAAACAAACATCTTAAATAAAGAACTGAACAATGGTGTAGGAGAAAACCAACTTCTAAAAAGAGAAGCAGCAGCATTGTACAAGGGATACTTAATTCCCATATAAATTTGTTTCAGCACAGACTGGAATACAGGTAATCACAAAATGTGCTAGTAAAAGTTCCCATCATACAGGTGGCGACTGGTGTGACAAAGAAGCTGAGCTGTGCACAGAACATGCTCACAAGCTGACTCTCAGGCACGTTCAACATATGAGCAACCACAATTGTTCCTAGCATGTAGAGTGACTATCTATTAATACAACTTGAGGGAAAATTGATGTAGAAAAAACCTCTAAAAATGAAATGTGTGGAAATTTAAAATTGTAATTCCTTAAAAAACTTTCATACTCTATTCTTTGCAAGTGTAACAATGTCCCCCAGCATACAAGAAGACCAGTAGGAAGCCAGTACTGGCTTCTTTCTGAGATTTGTTGTTGTTGAAATACTTTCATTCGAAATGGCTGTTTAAGAAAACCAGTACAAACACTTCTGCTGTGACAGTAAAGCATGTCATGAAACATACATTATACAAATAATTTCACACCACTGAGACTACTGTGGTTCACTACAACTTGACTATTTGCCCTTATCTTGCACTTATAAATCCGGTAAACTTACTGAAATGTATTAAAAAAATGGCCTTAAGTCTGTGTCACTTATTTGAAGGAAGAATAGAAAGCTTGTGTCCTCTTACACCGATTAAAAAAAAAAAAAAAGAAAAAAAGACCACTTCGTTCCCTGCCTCCAGCTCAAAAGGCTAAGGTAGAAAACTGAAGGGGAAATGAGGCACTTCATACCACAGTGGACAGTATACAAAACAGCTAATGCAAATGCAACAGATGAATGGCAGTATGCTGTACATCATCCTAAGAGAAAAAAAGGAAAAAACCAAAACCAAGCAGCAAGGAAGCAATCTGAAACTCAGAATATACTCTGTGAGACTTCTATATGGAAACAGACGAAGATTTTAGCCCACAGACATCCTGCTATCAGGCATTTTATAAGACATGTAAAAATTTTGGTTTCTTCAGTTTTCACCATAACCATTTCCAGCATTTGTTTTCTCAGTTTTATCCCTGTAAAGAGAAACAGAAGCAGGATGTCCTTCATGGGAGTTGGTGTTCAGATGACAGCAGACTGTAAGGAAGCCAAGGCAGTTGTCCATCTAGGAAAACTTCAGAACTGGCTGAATTCCAGATGAACAAATCTGTCTACATGGAAACCAGTCAATCAATCACTGTCCGACTCCTCTTTATATTTGGCTCTAATAGCTTGGCCGTTCTGAAGTGGCATCTCTTCATAGTCACTCCTGTGGAACAGACATGTGTTCAAACTTCTGAACATGGGGTTCAGATACGAAACTGAAAATAAAGAGGAAAGCTCTAAACTACATTGAGGCATCAAATTGTTACTTGGATAAGAAGTTGGTATCCGGTTTTCTTCCTTGTGGGAGCTATGAACAACACATGGTTTTTCTTCAGAGGATGATGCATAATAAAGGTTATTCCAGTGAAAGCCATTTTTCACACAGATTTGCATAGAAGCAAGCTGGCACTACCACTACTCATCTAACTAACCAGAAGCAAGGTATCCTAGCATGAACTTGTTCAGGTTAGTGCAGTGTTGGTCTCATCCTCACTGTTCCAGCCACTTCAGCATCTTTGGTAAGAGGTGAAAACATGGGTGTGTTTCAGTGTCTAGCACAGACACACCTGACTGGGATGGGTTTCAAGTGCTACTATAATTCTCATATTGCATAAAATCACCCAAGTCAAGGAAGTTTTGCTAGACTTGATTATTCTTAATTCAGTAAGTGCTGGAGACTTAAGAAGCACCACTCTCCTTCCTTGAAGCATTTACATATGAGCTGCCTCTTTGCTAATTCCATCTGACTCTTGCTGTCCTTCCCATTGTAAAAAGGAAGCCCTTTCCTTTCACAGCTCTTGCTGCCTTCTCTTCATGACCTGCCAGCATCATAATACTTTCTTACCTGTTTGTATCAGTGCCATGGCAATCCCTTTTAGAAACCAAAGAAAAACATGCATTCTTATTGTATTTCTTTTCCAGAAAAGGCTACATTTCTACTCTTTAGGCAGAAAACTTTCACTAACAAACCCTTCACTTAATATGTAAAAGAATACTACAAAAATAACACATCAGAAGTAACTGTCCATAGGTATTTTATAATCTTACCCATAAATCACATCGTCATCTGAATCATTCAGCATAGAAAAAGCAGGATTGTCTTTCAACTGTGATTCTGAAAAATACAAATAAGGATTAATTTAGTGTGTTATATACAGACATGTAACTGTAGTTCTATCTCAACACTATAGCAACAGATACAACAAAGCAGTCACAACCACAGTTCAACAAAACTATATCCAAATAGGAATTCTCTCCTTTAAATTCTCTGCCCTTCAGCCACGTAATTACAGTATTCTTAAGAGTTAAGCAGACAACATAACCAGCTCATTTTTAAATACTCTCCATGTTGTATAAGTTTATTTCCTCCCCTGTGCAGTTTCTTCTGCACATAAATTCATTATTCTTAATCAAAATTTATGTCATATGTATTTAAAAAGCGCAGACTTCTTGGTTATTTCTAAGCTACAAATCTAGTAGACCAAAGTTGGAATCCCTTGACTGCAAGTAATTCAGTTATTTTCTATCCTTGTAAGAGATGAAGAAAGGACATGTACCTTTAAGGTGAGATGAAAAGAAACATACTTTCCAATTGCTATTTTTGACAATTCCCTCTAGCTTGTTTTAAGGCCTTCCTTTCTTGCATAATCTGTGCTGCTTAGCTGCAGTTCATAGTTCTATGCAAGTAAAATTAAATCTAACTATTTGCCATAGCATCTTTTTCCTGGCAGCCTTTTACCTTCTGCTGTCTACAAATAAGTATTTCTGCAACCCAGCAGAAGGTTTTCAATTTTATCTGCATCCAGTCAGTTCTTTTTCCATTCTGGATGGAAAAATAGCATTTTTCTGTCCATCTCAACTCTAAAAAGTTTAGAGAAAGGACCAGCTCCACTATTTAGTGCCTTTCCCCTGCATGCTCTCAGTATACAGAATATGACTGGACAGGCTGCTAGATTATCTCGTCTAAGCCTCCTTTACCATGAAAGGTTGGGCCACAGCATCTTTCCAGGTCTCTTCCACCCTGGGCTCTTTTGTGGTTCTGTACTTTGAACAGAATGCTCAATGCAGAGAATGTACTCAGCACAAATATTTATTTTAAAGATCTTTATCCATTAGAGAGGGAAATGCTTTATAATGATCATATAAGTCAGACTGTATCCTCTACACTGGAATGCAAAACCAGAAGTGCCACTGAATCAATCCTTTATCTCCCTTTACATGGGCCCTGTGCAGCCCTCCCCACAGCAAGTTATCCAAAATTCCTCCTATATTAGAGATCAGTTTCACTCCTATTTTTCCAACAGCATGTTACCGATTTCAGAGTCCAGTCTGCCAGCATGCCAACGTATTAACTTTTGTTAGAACAAAGTGCAAATGAAGTGATGTTGTTTCTTAAGGGCTGTCTGTGAGTCACTTCAAAGGCCGGTGCATTACATGCACACATCACACTGACTGTAAGAGTGATCTAAGTGCACAAGAATTCAAGCTTGGCAGATCAGCTGATTACATTTTATGTGTTCCTTCATATTTCCAATATTAATTTTCTCAGGAGCAGTGAGTGTAGCTTCTGCTTATGTTAACTCAAAGCAAACCGGAACAGTAATGAGACAACCAAAATACAAAGACGTTGCACAGCATCTGCTGATATGGCAGCTCTTGTCATTCAGGGTTGCCAGGCAATGGCTCACACTTACCATACAGTGCATTCTTCGAGGGGGAATACACGAAGGCTAATGTGTAGAGATAAAAGTTCAATAAACCATAAAATGATAAGAATTCTGCTGGTAGTAAGTGTCAAGGATATTGCTCAATACAGTTCCATACATATTAACTTTGGAAACAAGACCCAACCCATACACAGGCTATTTCAATGTTTACCTCACTGAAGTTTGACGGCATGAATGGCTAAACAAAACTGCATGTTTTCAATTCAATGACAACTAACTTACCCAAGCTGTTTCAAGGTAAAGCTCGCACTGAAAACAAAGCTTTAACACAAATAACATTTGCTGAGATACAGTCTACTCTTGAGCAGTGGCGTGCATGGCCAATCAAATAGTTCTGCCTTCAATGCTAAAAGAAAGCAAAGTCGGGTGTTCAGGGGGTTTTGGTTTGGTTTATTTTTTAAAAAGTTCTTCCTTGGCACAGTGATGAAGAAGGAAGGAGAAAGGACTGCCTGTGGATAGAACTCTGAAGATGGTTTCTTGCCATTGTTTTGGGTAAATACAAAAGGTTTTACATAGTGTTTTCTCCTACCTCCCAACTCATATCTAAGCTGATCAGTAACCAGAGCAGCTTCAGTCACACAAGCACTCTCAGAAAGTAGAACGAATTAGGATCTCATGGTTCAAGGCCAGAAATACAGGTCATGTTGTCAACAGACATCACAAACAGTCTCTCCCAAGCCACTTAAATTCTCCATTGTGACCTGTATCATATGTAGACTTGGACCAATACATAAATGCATTTTCAGCGACTTCTAAACTATTAATTTCTCATATTTTAGTACACCCCTTGACAACTGATAAGTATAGAGCAAACAACTTAGGCAGCAAATACAGCTGAATTTGCCACAGTATCTCATTAAAATTAGTCAGATATGCACCAGACATGTATATCTAAGTCTTTATTCCTTGTGGAGAGTAACAAAAGCAGTTGTGATGCATGTGATGTGGACACACTAGACTGAGACTGCCTAGGTCATAACCTTTACAAAGAACCATTACAAAATGTTGAGAGGAAATCTCAAACCAAACAGACTCAAAAGTCCACCTACAAGTCAAAAGTCTCAGTCTTAGGTACACTATTTTGAAGTACCTTCTGCATGAAAACAGATTAACATTCCTACTTGTGCAGTACCACAACACAAGGATATAATTCTGATAATGAGTTGACAGCTCAGCAACAAAGTTGTCCTGTAGAACTTGTGCTCCAAAGCGTAGGTAGAGTATAACAATGCTGTGGGGAAAAAAATAAAGCATGTAGGTGTACTGTGTCCTTAGGCTGCAAAATTGAAATAGCAGGTTGAAAGAAGAGTATATGAGAGAATAATTATTTTAACATGCCAACCATTTATTTTAAGATACATCTGCTTTGCTAGGTCTAAATTAAGAATGATTCTTTTGTGAATAAAAGTTAGCACTCAGCTGAGAAAAGCAGAAATCCTAAGATTTCATCCACTACAGACAATCCAACAGCTATTTGAAATAACAGCTTGGTGTAAGGAAAACAGACACTAATAGTAATGTAAGAAACTAACTGTAAACTTCTGCTTTGACTAAGTGAATTCTGCAAAGCTCCAGAAGAGCTCTGCCAAATGAAGCTCTAAATCTTGTACTGCACTGCCATGGTAATCAAAGTAATGTAAAATTCGCTCAAAAAGCCTCAAGAAGGGTTAAAAATTAAGAAATGCTTGCCATCACAATAATATCAAAAGGCATTCTTCCGTTTCACTATTTTTATTAGCAACAAAATGTATTCAAAGCTGTGAAAAAGAGGTTAGAAAAGTTATAGTACTGAGAAATGAACTTTGAAAAGCCTTACCTTATGACAAGCACTACAAAGGTTAATGCAGTCAAGAATTTTAACCTGAGATCTGAAAAAGATCAAGAAAAGTTGTTATCAGTGAGTTTTACACCTACATCTAGGAAAAGCAAGCCTGTTTGGGAAGAATCAAAAGAAGTATTCCTTACCAACATAAGGCATGTTTCGAAGTTCTGAGCATGCCCTCACTATCAGGAACAAAAGGTAGAGAATGTATGTGGTTGCCACCACAAGGAAGAAGATTTTCATTCCCTGTAAGTAAAGTGTTAGGTTTTATTATTTAATAAGATTTCGTCTATTCCTTCTTCCATCAATAGAAATCATTAGTTCCCAAAGCACAATACAGAATGGTCCACTTACGCAGGAAAAGTAGGCTTGTGAAAGAAGGATGGTGATAGTCAGGTACGTTTTTGGGGAATGTAAAGAAAGGATGCTTAATAGAAGCCAGATTTTGTTAACCAACTTCAGTGTGAGCTGAATCTCAAAAATTTTCTAAAAACACAGCTCCTAAGAACAATACAAGGACCCATGTATATCAAATCTTCCTTTACAACAAGAAAGTCTTGAGATTTACTAAGGTAGGGGACCTTGGCAGGAGTAAAGATGTACAAAACTGCCCTAATAACAGATTTAAACATTTTTATTTCAATCCCAACAGTCAAGAGTCTGTGACTAAACTTGTGGTGTTGTCTCCAGATTTGCAAGACAATTTACTTTTCCCATTGGCATGGATCTCAATACAGTCTATGGATGGTCTAAAGTAAAACCAAAAGTACTCTAGTCAGAGTAAGACAGTCTGAACTGCATTTTCTGTTTTCTAAATTGTGTTACAGATTTTTATAGAAGAACAAACTCCATCTCCTTGTATTGCCTAACTGCACCTGACAACTGGACAGCAAGAAGACATTTTTACTCACCTGAAAATTACCTGTGTCAACCCTGTATTGATATGTAGGATCATGTACTTCATTAACACTAGAAAAAAATTCATAATTAAAAAGTGGTATGTGCACAATTCCAGACAAGGTTAAAAAGACATACTGACCAAGAAACCCACTCATAAAGAAAAGGTTTAAGGTTTACAGAGTTTATAACAAAAGGGTTTGGCTGTGTAAGTTGGTGCAATGCCATTAATTCCAAAGGAGTCATGACAATTTACCGTATACAGCAAACTGAATTTGAAGAAATATGGAGGATTTAAACTGTGATCATGTCTAATCTCCCCCCTTGTTTTTTAGAAAATGCATATTTGTAAATTCCTACAAGCCTTCAGGATTGCTACAAGTCTTCAGGATGCAGTATTTACAGTTTATCCTTAGAAAACTGTGGCATGAGGCCTTCCCTCATAGCAATTCTACTAACAGCAGGAGCATTTTCTGCTACTGCACTGCTTTCAACAATGTACAGCAGTAAGGAGAAGGTTAGAAGGTATCTTCCTTCTGAGGGATAAAATAAGAGGCAAACACTTGAGACTAAAACAGTATAGAAACTCCAAATGTACTAAAATGGATGAAGTTTTCTGAGTGGGGAAGAGTGACACCTTTATATTAAGACAACAAATTGGAAAAAGGGGAGAACCACTAAACCAAGCAAAAGAACAGAGTTTTGAGTAAAGACAGCATAGCTTGACTAAGCCATGTCAGTACCACTTAAGCAGGTTTAATAGTTGAGAAAGTCTGGTCAAACTATGTCATAGTTAACTACAGAGAAACTGGTGCTTCAGATACTAAAAGCTAATTGAGACATAGCACTTGAGGTATCACTGTATGGAGCCATAACATCCTGATAAAGTGGTGATTTCCATATAGCACTCAGATTTATGAAATTATTTACTACTAGGTTGTCCATGGAGTACTGTTTTCAAATCAGTCACAATCTGCAGAACAGAAAGATGTAAGAATTTGATCTCCATTCCTGTATCCCAATCAGAGCATTAAGAAATAGATACCACTAGGTATACACGATCTTCTCGTTCTTGAACACTCTCAGCTCATACTTGTGCACTACATTTTAAATTACTTACGTTTGCCATATTCCCAGTGTGACAGAGGCCAGCCACAACAGTCCAACAATAAAGAATTTAGGTAGATAGAAAGTTAAGCACTTCCTTTCCCCCTGTTGAGAAAATAATAGTGTGGTGAGGGTGTGAACCCACATTTGAGATTTTATTCATTCTTGACAGAATAAAATAACTATCATCTTTGTTTCCGTCAACATGAACTGGATTAAGAGACGCATCCTCTGTATTTATATCCTGCACAAGTGACTAAGGAAGACATTATGCTGTATCGTCATTTGCGTTGATAAGATGAAGTAGAGTTGGAGCATCCTATTTATAAGGTCCCACAAATTTCACTGATAATGCAAATATAAGAATAGGCTCCATAATTCCTATTTCTCTTATGCAATATTTTGAAGTAGTTTAAAAAACCAATCAACTATCACATACATCATCAAAACCCTTCAAGCAAGAACAAAGCATAATGGCATCATAATTCTGATGACTCTCCCATCTTTTTCATTTAGGCTTGGAAGACTCAAAATTATCTACTTCACCCTTAATCATTTTAACTCCAAAGCTTCATATGTCACATTTTACTTTATGAATAAAATAAATGTCTGTTTTGTAAAAATTTGGTTTCATTTTTGTCACCTTTTGAGAGAACTGAACAAACCAAGTCCTGTTTCCTCAGTAAGTAGAAGATACCGTTGCATCCCTCACCTGTACTCTTATACCATGGTAGACGCAAAGCCAGAACAACAACAATGCACACAGGAACAGTGACTGGAATAGATCATCCAGCATTCCAGGGAACCAGCTGTTCACCAGAAAAGAAAGTGGGAAAAATGGATCTGTAACGAAATAAGAAAAAAAAACCCTTCAGTATTAAAAGTAAAGCAGAATCTATCTTCAGTAGAACAAAAAAACCCTAGATTTTTCAAATTACACCAGTAAATGAAGCTTGCCTTATTTTAAAGAAATTAACAAAGCAAATAGCACCTCCAGCAGCAACCCTTTCTGCTGTAGAAATAATCTGAAATGGTTGCCAATATAACTGGAAGATTTCAGGTTTTATTAGACTTTCTACTAAACCATTGTTAATAGTGATAACTAAAAAATTATCATACAATGACTAGGATGCAAATATTCTTTTGGTACTGCTAGAAAGTGCTAGAATTTGATGTGTTTTACTGGACTAAAAGTAGCCTCTATTTTTAACTACAGTGTGAGTATCTGAAAAATGAAGAAGCAAGACAGTAGACAAACAGAAATTGAAAGGTTCAGCATGGTAGGCACCTATTCCAATCAGAGCTTTAAATAAATAGTTGACATTCATGTGACTGAGAAGAACAAAATTCACCTACTCCTTATGCCCTTGAATTTGCTTCACCTGGAAAGGGTTGGTTTTTTTTAAATTTAGTTTTCTGAAGCCATATAAACAGCTGCTTACAAGTTCAAGGAGAAATTCCATTTTGCTTTCTCCTTCTGTCTTTTTTTTTTCCTACTTATTTTTTAAAAAGGAGCCTTTCTAAAAATTCAAGGATGCAAGTACCATTGTAAAGTAGCAAGAGAGGAAGGAGGATGGACATCCATTTCTGTTCAATACCCCAGTCCCTCATGGAGAACTTCCGCAGGGAATGTGCAAACAGACACTATAAAACAACAACAACAATTTGTAAGGAAGGAATAGGGCCTTCAATGATTTATCCAGAGCTAAGAGAAGGAACGCTGCAAAGGCTACTTTCATGAGGTCTTTGCCACTAAGAACACTGTAAAACGGGAGCCAGGTCTCCTAGTTTCTACTCCAAGTTTGGTCGCTGACGCCAATGCAAATGATTTAATTTCTCAAGCAAACTGAGAAGCAAACCAGCCAGTACATGAAAATCAACACTGTGTGAAAAAAAAAAGGTTGCCTCACTGGTCACACGCTATCAACAACTTCCACTTAAACTCACTTTTTAAAAAAGCAGATTGTGTTTTATATTCACAGTTACCTGCTGAGCAACATCATCTACGTGAGAAAAATGCTATGCAAGTGTACAGGACTTTGGTGTCCCTAGTCTGAAAATTCAGGATTTTAGATTTTATGTTGGCTTTTTTTCCAAACACTTCTTTCCCAGGAGCCAAGACAGGTTAGAAAGGAGAGGTCATCTAAATCATGGCATAATGTAGGTTGTAAGGGACCTCTTCAGGTCATCTGGCCCATCCTCACATGCAAGGCAGTAATAACTTTAATGTTAGATCAAAGTCATATTCAACTGAGTTTCGTTTATTTTCAGAGACAGTCACTCTGGCCATCCTGTTCGAAAGTCTGAGCCTACCTACACTGCAAAAAAATACTTTTCTTTAGCATCTCATCACAATTTTCTTTGTTGAAACAAAATTTTTTCTGTTTAACTGAAAACCAGAATTTAAAAAAACAAGTTTTCCCATTTATCCTATTTTCTTAATGTCCCTTCAATACCACTTGTAAAAACATAAAAGCAGAAACTACAGAAGTATTTCAGAAATGGTTTTACACCCTTTTAGTGATATGTCCACTTTGCTGCCTGGGGTTAAATTACTAAACACAGCCCTACAGAGCAGTGTTACCAGCTGCCTATATAATAAACTCCAGAAAAGCTGAAACAAAGTCTTACCGTGACCATAAAAGTAAGAACTACAAAGACAAATCGGAACCATATTTCCACTTGTGAAAAAGTTGGATTATAGGTCTTCCACTACAAAAAAACCAGAAGAGCCCAATGAATAGTATTTTGACAGACTACATATGACATCAATAATTAGCACTTTATGCAGATACTGAAAAGCTCTCTGGCTTTTCAAAATTTAAAGGTATAAACAAATTCCACTATGTCACCATGAAAACATAAATTTTTACTCACAGGACTATCTGATAAAAAGCAAAGCAGCATAATAGCCTTGCTTCTCATTTATCCTGCCACTTCATAACAGACTCAGTGCTGTCATATGTTAGAACACTTGTCAGGACAAATAGGAGAGTCTTCATTGATTTCAATTGCACTTTCCATCAAAGTTTGAATGGCAATAAATGAGGAAATCCAGTATGTTCTTCTGTACTACCAAGGTCAGATGCATAAATTGATTACGAAGAGGTCAAAAAGGTACAGGGGTACTTCCCGCAAGGAGTTTGTTTTCTTAAAGCTTACTCACTTGTCTCAGAAGTAAATAAAGAGAAAATTATGCAAAGGAAGGGTAAGTAACTGACTAGAAACACAGAAATCTTTACACAGGTTAAGCAGGAAAGACTCCTTCTTCTACTCTAATTATTAGACAGGCATAAATATTAATTATAACATGTCCGTTCACATAAACTCTGCTCTGCTGACAATTTATCTCATACCTGGCATGATTCTGAAGCCATTTTTGAAATGTAAACTCCCTGGCACAACATATGCTCTGTTCATCTGAACAAGACTTTACCTTTCAATGTGTTAAATCTGTCAACCCCTGTCTTGTCTTTTTAAACTGTAAATGTAGAACGAAAATGATATGTAGAATTATATGACAATCCTACTATGCAAAAGGCAATCCATTGATTTCAACTGAGATCACCATAAACAATTGCAATAATGAAATAAATTTGACAATTTTAGTTGCTGCAGGAAAAGTTTGGGTTGGGATTTTTTTGGGGTTGCACACAGGTCTGCCTTAAAGGCAGTCTGCAAAGCAAGATAATAAACTGTACAATTACAAATGCCCCAAGACTTTGTTCTGTTTGAAATCTGGACCTAAATAAAGGGTTTGTGATCTATGGGGTTTTTCCCCTTAAAGCTTATTATTAATTATGTGCTTTATGCTCTAGAATATTTAAAAATTTAGTATTTAGAAAGTTAATTTAGTATATTAAAAATATTTTTCCTTTACAGTAAGATTTTTGGTTGCTACCTGCTCGGACACACTGAACACTATATACAGGTAAATATACCATAGTAACGTGTATTATAAACTTAGTTTAGTTCCTTTTTCTCCCAATACAAGTATTTCTAAATTTCTTTCTGGAGTCAATCAATACACATGATAAAAGTGTTTTATAAGCAATCTTTAGCACTATGAACTGAGATAGTTATTCCATTGGAGGTCATTTCAGTGAATTATTTTAGCAACCTGCTTGTGTTAGCTGAAAAAAATTCTCTTCTTCTTAAGCACAGCCCCTGCCAAAAATCTCTTCACTTTTCTTTGCATTTGTTAAACCTTTCCAGCCCACACTTTTTATAAAGTCTGGAAAATTCTGCTAATTTAGATATACCTCCTGGAGAGGCTGAAAAAAATACCATACTTCAGAGAAGCAACATTTTACAAGCAAATGCAGAAAACTGGATGTTCTGATCTAGCTTGCTTATTATTAAAAAATATCTCCCAGGAATCAGACTAAATTTATCTGTTACAGAAAACAGTAGCAGTAGTTCTGAGAGAAAAAATTTTCTTTACAGAATTAAAAAAATTGATCTACCCTTATCAACAGTAAATGCTATAATAGCTCTGACATTAGTAGTGACAGAAAAAAATAATTATGATGCTTTTTTATATTTATCTTCAAAAATCGGATACTTTTTTTAACAGTTAAAGCACACTTCTACAGCAACAAAGAGATTTCTTTTACTAGTATAAAGCTTTATACTTACTGTGAAAGTAATATTCTGGATGGTGTACGTTAACTTGTTTAGATCTTCAAAGCTAACAAATATGTTGTACTGAGTGTAGTTCAGGTAGCCCAGGTGAGCAACAATGATTTCACTGCATTTCTGTGAACACACACAGATAATAGTACATACAAGTCTTCAAATTATTCCAGAATATGCACTGTTAGTATAGGTCGGAGAATTTGTTCCTACATGGTCCGATATTGCTGATATTTATTATATATCTCACCAATCTCAATCAGTCTGATCAAGACTTTCTTGAAAGATACCAGAGAGAGCAGAAGAAACTGATAAAGTCAGTCAGGTGGATCAACGGCTGAACAATAACAGGGCCAGCTTTTCACTTAAGCTGGTGAAAGCAACTGCTTGCAGCACCAGGACGGATCTGAATAACTCTGTCAGTCAAGCTGGTGAGATGGGGCTATCTTGTACTAGCCCGTTTTTAAAAGTTAACAGGAGAAAGAGAAAAGCCAAGTATATTGCTCTCTTGGCCATGTAATTAAATATAATGGAGCACTATTAATTAATTTCTGCAAATTTCATAGACATGTGCATATATCTATACAAAAACACTTGATTTACTATATATGCTTATCACAAAAAACTTCAGCTATGTCCTTCCTAAAGGATTTGAATCTGGAGAAGCTGTTTTGGATGTTTTTAAGCTTAAAAACGTCCGTGAAAATTACACTAGAATCTCCAAACATTTCTTCACAGTCATGAAAAAGTTTAGCTTTTTCAGAACAGTTGCCAGCTGATTTCAAGCAGACTCTGTGAGGTGTTGGAGAAGAATTTTCCTCTCCTCTGGAACCCCATATCCAATCTGCTGCTACAAATATCCCTTTCTTCAGTACTGCTTGTTGAAGTTTGGGATTCTTCCCCCTTTTGTCTCCCTGTCTTAAGAATTTGTCCCCATTTTTGTTGCTAAGAAGCAATAATAGGTGAGTACTTGAGAAAGACAAAAGAACTAACCAAAAGGCGAGTGCAGCTAGCTAGCTCAGGGGCAGGAAGAGCTACCACGGGAATTGGGGCTAGTGGAAAAAAGCTAAGCACGATCCCTACGGTTTTGGGTTCGGGACTTTTCAGAGGGGAGGGAGGTGGCGGGAGCTCCGGGGAGACTCTGTCATCACCGCAGGCTTCTGTCTCCTGCTGAGGCTTCTATCGTGAGAACTTGGCTCATGGCAGCCGCTGCACTGGGACCTATCTAACACTCTGCTTCACCACCCGCTCCAGTGTCTTGGGGGAAGAAGCCCGGGATCGCCGAGCCCTTCTGCCTCCCAGGGAGCCAGCCTCTCCCGGCCATGTTTTCGGGGGTCAGCCCTGCCTGCTGGGACACCCCGCAGCTTCCAGTCTCAGCCGCCGAGCCCCTGACACATCTTACCTACCCCGCCGGAACCTTGCTAATCCCTGCCTTCCCAGCCTGCTACCCGGAGGCTCCTGTTACAGCTCCTCCTGCTATCCAAAGAGGGCACTGGGACCAGCTGCCCCTGGGAGCTCGTACAGGGAGTTCTTTCTCCATCCCTTCCTGCTGATTTGCAGCTGCCATTGTGCATGTGGCCGGACCCGCGCCACAGCGCCCCCTGCAGCCCAGGGGAGTCACCGCACCCTCCCTGCGCACCGGGAGCACCAGCGCCCCTGCGGCTGTGACCGTGACTGCACCAAAGGGGAGCTGCCAACAGAGCGGGAAGAGACTGTCCGTGGGTTTGTCTGTTCTTATTTGTTGTGGGTACCATTGTTGTTGTTTTGTCTGTCCCATTATATATATATATATAAATATATTAGTAAAGGACTGTTATTCCTCTTTTCTCATACCATTGCCTGAAAGCCCCTTAATTTCAAAATTATACCAGTTCGGAGGCAAGGAGGTTACATTTCCTATTCCAAGGCAGGCTGTTCTGTCTTCTCAGCCGGTACCTGTCCTTGAAACCAGGACACTGCTAAACCTGTTTAGGTGACTGAACAGGACCCACTGCTTTACTGACAAGGAGCAACTCTAACAAGAAAGAGGGTCTTTATTGGGCAATAGACACAAGTCACGGAAGTAAACAGAAACACGATGGACAGGTCTTGTCAGCATTACTGCCTACATTGCCATTATAAATAAAACTGTCCTGTAGAGTCCTTCCTGAGATGTGTTTAACAGATATATTATCCTTATTTTCAATGTAAAGTAGCATGCACACAGATTTAAAGAAAATGCACTACATCAGAGTTTTGTTTAAGGAAATGCATACCTGTGCACAACTGAGTAATCTTGTCCGGTTGTGAACCTGATTGTTAACATATGGTGTGCTTCCATCCTTCACCACTCCCAGTACTTTGACTGTCATAGTCACATTCTTCTTGAGGGATACTAGAATTAAAACAGAAAACATTAATCTACTGCTACATGCAGAAATGAAATCTCAAATGGAGTTCTGAAACTGCTTAAAACACATATGCTATCCAAATACAACTCAGACATACTCAGTTATACATTACTGGAGTAGGGGTACAGTATTTTTATATGTAGGCAGTAAGTCACAAGCCCTGTACTGAATCTTGACAGATTAACAATTACTAAAACAATATTTCTCCCATACATACAGGGAATCAGTATCATTACAATTTACACATCTATTCCCCCCCAAATGAAGAAGGAAATACACAGATTATTTAGATACTACTGTTTTCACAGGAAGAACAAACAACTTTTCCCCTACTCCTGTTGCTTGCAGTTCAATCAGTGCTGTCCATGTCTTTACCAAGGCAGGAGGTGAAGTGGAAGAAAAGCATATTAGAGGAAAAACCCACCAACCACAGCCAGAAAGCAACGGGATCCTGTGTGTGACAGATGAAATTAAAGATACAATAGACAGGTTGCTATAGCAGTTTCCGGAGAATTAGGTAAGATTCTCACCATCGTGCTGATCCAGCTCAACTATGCAGGTCAGCCACAGCTGCTGGTTGTAAGTTGACAGGGGTGGTGAACTTAAATTAAACGGCTTCAGCTGTAAAAAACCCCCACAAGGTTAGCACCAGTCTTTTCACTGTTACAGGACGTATCTGTAGTTACAATGATTAAAGGCATTTTAACTATGTTTGTGACAACGTTTTTGAGAAGAGATTTATATGTGCTACTCTGTGGACAGTGTGGTAAGCAGCCCACACAGAAGCCTTCCAGAGAAGTACCTTAAACAGAACAAGTATTTTGCACAGCACTAAAGTAAAGGAAAGGAACAAATACCTAAAGCCCATAAAAGCAGCAGCAATAAAACAGAAAAGTTCAGATATGAAAAACAAAATCCTGAGGCCTAGCCTGAACATAAAAAATAATTTTTAGCACTTCACATCAAAAGTCGTATTTGCGGGCCTTCATCTGCTACACAGTTTTAAACTTGTTCAACTACAATTACAAAAAAAGCCCTATTTTCCACTAGGTTTTCTAAAAATCCCACATTCAGTTCAAAAGAATGAAAGACAACATTAACAGATAAAACCTACATGCAGGAAAAACTTCTCTACTTTGAAATGAAGATGTGCTTTAAAAAAAATAAAATCCATCCACAGTACTGTATCAATCCAAACATATATAGATGACTAGCGGGTAAAAAAATGGTATTTAAAAAACACCCCCACAACAAAACCTTTTTAGCACTTTCACAAAAATGCTTTACCTATTAGGTTGACAGTGAAGAGCTAGACAAACAAAAATGCAAGAACTGAGAACCAAAATATGAAAACATTTAAGAACATGTGAATGTTCCTGTTAGGAAGCCAGATCCCATGTCTTGGTCACATGATAGTGAACAATTAACAAGAAAAAAAAAGTATTTCCTTACAGATGATAGAAAGGGAAATCACAAGAAGGATATCATTAGTTGCCACTGAGTGCAATGTTCTTCAATGCATATTCTCAATTTCTCTTTCTGAACCCCCTACAAGAATCTCCAACATTAACTCACTAGGGGAAAATTCATGTGTTTCTTTATCAGAAACTGCCTAGTGCAGAAACATCCTAGAATTCTCTACCTGACCTGCTCACAACAGTAAGAGACCAGAAATTGCTGCTGGGCCATTCATGAAGTAACACAATAGTAGTACAATATTGCATGTTCAGCTTCAAACTGGAAAGCACCACTAAGGCACTCTGCAGTAATAATTTAAATATTTAAAATAACTGAGGGGAAAGAGGGAAATGTTTAACATTACTAACATCAAATACAGCCATTTATATAATCCAACAATATTTATTAGCTCTTACCTTTAGGCTGTTATTTAAGTCAGTTCTTGCTACAGAAGTTTCAATTACATTAGGACCTACACAATATATAAGAAGGAAGGAAGAAAATAATATTGAAGTATACATATAAGTAACGATGTAAATATACGTTTTCAAAAGACTGTACGAAATACCCCCTGCAAAGCAGGTAAACAGTATTCCACTATTCAGATGTTTCAGATAAAAGGTAAAGCACTTGGATATTTCAATATAATTTCCAAATTTGACCTGCATGTTCCTTTAAGCATCTCTGCCACAGTATTTCTAGGCAGAATTAAATTGGAAGTAAATTATAAATCAAGAACTCCACGTCAAAAGCCCTGAATGTGTACTCTAAACGACAACAATTTTGGTAGTAGTTTTTTATTTTTATAAATATATATCTCCCAAGCTTTTATGGGAGTGCAGTCATGAAAGCACTCAGCTAGAGAAAAAGCAAGCTAAGCACCAGTGGCTCTGTTGTTACAGCAACTCAAAGTTCAACCAGGGCTGCAGAAACCACCTGAAAAAGCAGCACATCAAATTGCATTACAAATTTTCTATGGCCAAACTGTTACCATTACCTGGCTTACATTGAGCACAGTGTCCATAATGCACTGCACTCAAAGCTCAGGCACCACGGCAAACACATCCCATTGTATTTGCTGCATGATGCTAAAGCCTTTTGATACACATTAGTACCTGTCTAGACAACCACAGTGGCAATACTTTCTGACTAATGAGGGAATTGCATTGCACTGGTCTGTTTAAGCCAAGATATCACGTTTGTTCTCAATTTACTCAGATTGGCCCCCTCCTCTTCTACAGAAACCATGGGCTATCATATATTATGTGTATAATCACATAAATAAATATAACTGCATAGAAGCTGTATAAGCAACTTGTCCTACAGCAGACAATCTATTTAATAAATAATTTCATGTCCAATTGTAGTGGGAGGTGTTCAGCTCCATATCAGACCTTTGTTGCAACCCGTCCTCCAAGCACTCTGGATATGGACACACACATGCTTAGCATGCACTGATCAACACATCCATCCACTCACACCTTACCTCTTAGTCTGTATGCACTAAAGGAGAGGTGATAAAATCATAATTTGTGTCAGAAGACATCTACAGAGGACATTTAGTTCACCCCCTTGTTTAATAAGATCAGGTTCCTGAGGACCATGTTCAGTTAAGTTTTTAACATCTTTAAGAGACAGAGACTCCCACAACCTGTCTGGGAAACCTGTTCCAGTACTTAACCACGGTTATGGTAAGAAAAATATCCTAATATCTAACTGGAATGTCTTGCGTTTCAGCTTGTGTTGCCTCTCCCCCTACCATCATGCACCTCTGAGAAAAGCCCCATCTTCTGTGTATCCCTCGATAAGGTGGTTCCAGACAGCAGTACAATTTCCCTTTAGGTATGCAAGAGCACGGGGGACTGAGGAGAAGAAGAATGCACATGTTTTTATGTACACAAAATATGAAAGGACTAAACCAGGAAAGTGACAGGGAAGAGTGGAAAAAGATCTGTGTCCATACAGCAAGGTGGGAACAAACAGAGAGAAGATGTACAGCAGGAAGGGACATGAGCAGAACATACACACCTGTGTTTGGACCAATAAGATTCCTCTGTCCAAATGGTCTCTCCCTGTATATGTTTGGTCTCGCATTTTAATGGAATTTATTAATCCTCAAAATATGCTCTTTTAATCACAAACTCAGTGTTATAAAAATTATGCAAGAAAAGCAGTTTCTCACAAAGACCAAACACTTCAAAGTTACTACAGAGAAACAATGGAAAAGAAGGAAGTTTATAAATGAGCAACATGGGATCACTCTGTGCAAGAAGTATTTTAGGTTAGCTGTCATGACAGCTCTAAACATGCAGCACTGCTTGGGCTCCTACAACCACTCTAGTAACAATATTAACCACCTTACAGACTTAAAAGGAAAAATTAAGAATTCCAGCCATCACAGTCAGAATTTCATATTAGAATTGCAGTGCAACATCACTAACAGCCACCTACAACAAAGTCAGTTCTGCATCATTGAGCTTTTCAGTTCTCAGGTACATATAAACCAGATTTTTGAAAGGTGTTTTTTGTTTTAAAAAGCATAATTGAGTTTCAGTGGGTGTTCACAGTTGTTAAGTCATCACATGTCAGTAATTAAGTCTTGACAAAACAAACAGAATTAGCCTTTTTTAATTTTGGGGTTTTTTTAATCAGAAGATATGAACCAATATTGGGACAGAGAAATCAATCAAAGTCAGTTTTTAAGAACAGCAACCAAACAAACAATGATGTTCTAGCGCTGTAACTGCTACTTCTCTAGCAAGAGACATACAAAAGCTTGTTAAAGCAACTGACCAAAATGATGCTGTGGCTGCCCTACTAACACATGGAGACTAATTTTAATAGTTATTGTTTTTCTTTTAGTCTTGCTCACTGAACAGAATCACAGGCGAAGGCAAAGAACCACCCGGAGGTGATGAACTGCACAGCTACCGAAAATGAGTTCTGCACCTTGGATTCTCTTTGCACTTGTCTCACCCCGAAGATAACACAGACCCATTGTGAAAAGGGAAAGAAAGTGAGTGAAACTTGGAAAAAAGACCAAACAAGTCTATGTCTGTCTTGGGTTACAGGAACTGTAAGAGCAACATCCATCTCAGATCAAACTGCCTTGATTTCTCAGATGAAAATCAAGACTTCTGCCAGGCTTCCTGAACTGCAGGTAGAGATGTTGAGTGTGGGCAATGGCATATCCAGGTAGCACAGAAAATACGGATGTATCACCCACACTTTCATTTACTTAGTGGGTGTGGTGAGCTTTTCTCAGACTGTACCCTTCAATGAGGGAGCATTCTGTTGTTAGGGCCTCTCCTTCTATTCACAGGAAGCAAGCAGCTGTCAGTAACAGCCATGAGGAACATCAGAGTAATTGTTCAGTGGGTCTCCTCCCAAGGTAAACAGCATTCTTTTAAAAACATTTCAGTTATAATAATAAACAGTGTGGGCCAAACTATCCAGTAAACCAATCTTACAAAGACAAGAATCCCACAGTTCCTGAAGGGAATCCCAGGCAAGGCCTGGGACCACTGTAGGGTACAGATGACCAAGTGTTGCTTACAGCAGCCAAGTCCCCTGGGCCAAAGGTTTATAGATTACTCTGCATGTAGACACAATACACCAGCACAGCTCTCTCTCAGGTTCTGCCACTGATTAAGAACAAAACACTCAGTTTTCTCTTCCAGGAGCATTGATTTTTGCCTAGTCTTACATAAAACAACTTTCTTTCATTTCTTGCAGCCTGGCAGTATAAGTACACAACTACAAATATGGTTGAATTTTAAAGCCAAATAGCCAAATTACACTAAATTAAATAATTCTATTTTTTCCCTTTATCACTCATATAAAATGCACTTTTGCAATTGTATTTATGCAGTATTTTGGTGGCCAAATAATACCCTTCAGCATCCTCCAGCAAGTCACAGGAATATCAGTGGTTAACCTTTATGAACTGAAAGCCTATTTAGACCTAGGCTGCTATAATAAATCAAACAGCAGGAAAGGTTTTATTTCACAGACAAATTTTATTATTTAAGGCTATTATGAAAAATGTACTGCCTACAAGGCACAGATGGGCATAAAAAACCAAAACAGCTGCCTCCAATTAACCCGCCCTTCTTTCCAAGGCAGGCAGGACTGGATGGCTCCCAGGCCTGGGCAGCCCTTCCTACTCTAAAGGAGGTAAAGGATAGGGCACAGTTAGAGACAGCCCAAAAGAGAGGTCAAAAGTGTCAGAGAGGGGCACAGGAGAACACACTGGACACGCTGGGTGATGTGGAAGTCAGCAGTAAAGTAGAGGAAGATGGTAACAACCTAAAGTAATTCTTATATAGAGGGTGGGTTGCTTAATGAGTAGCAGTCCCTCCCTTCCCCTCTTCCTGCCATTTCTGTACTGATAAAGCTCTCCTGACAGCACAGTGTATTTCCCACTGCTATGATAGCACACTGACTTACTTTTCAAGTATGTTTTAGCCCTGGAAAAGCTCTCTGGCAAGAAATAAAGAGGGCTCCCTTGCTTTTCAACTCCCTGGTGACACTGCATCTTTGGTGACCAGACTTCCACAAATCTCTCTGATCTCCAGGATAAGCACCCAGGCACTAAGTGTTTAGCCTCCCAGGTCACATCAGGACTCTCACAAAAATCTTTGAAGCCAGAGACCTAAGCTCATATATGTTTGACAAGTAAAGTTCATATTCTTGCACTAAAATATTTTGTATTTCTGTAGCATTTATCACCCAAACATTTAGAAGGCTTTACAAACAGTTATCAGATGTTTCCTCACAGGAAGTCAAGTATTAGCACTACCATTTTACAGACAGAAATACAAAGAAAAACAATTAATGTAGCAGTCTGCTGAAAAATTATGTTGCAATGAAGCTGGTTTTGTTTCATTTTACTGACTCTCGCCTGCAAAGCAGTTGCAAATACCAAATCTTTGTAGGCAGCACTCATATGAAAAAGTGAGATGGAAGAAACACTTCCCTGTCCCTTTCAAAAGTAATGCTTCCTCAGACATCTCAGAAGCAATAAGCTCATTAGCATTTAAATACATCTGTAAATACCAACAAGTTTAGACAAAGTGTGCGAGAACTGTAATCTTTTAGAAAGAGAACATCCTTACCTGCTATTCCTATGAAGACTGTCAGACCAAAACAAACAAAGAATACCACAAAGACCAGAACAAAATGCCTTTTGGACAGCGTATACAATCGCATCGGGGCCAGCCTACAAGAGGCAAAAGAAACCACAGAATTAGTTGTTGGTCATATTTCTAAAGGGGCAGGAAACAGACCCCATTGATTCTTCAACAAAGAAAATTAAACCAAACTCTGAGGTAACATGTAACACTAAGAAAAAAACCATTAATGCTGCTTCATAGAGCAAGGATAACAACAGGAATTATCAAACATATGTATGTGCACCCCAATCTGTGTTCCAAAATGTATGAATTTTTCCATTCTTTTTATGCTAGGGTTTTCTATTGTCCTAAAACCTGAGCAATATAAAGTATTTCTTAGAGGGAGAAAAAGTTGTGTTTTTGTTATTTCATACATTAATAATTTAAACGTCCGAGACACCATGTGTTCTGCAATGACAGCTTAATCTAAAGGGACAGACATCACTAACAACTCAGTTACCTGTACAGGATCTTGATTAGCTGTCTATACCCTACAAATATACTTCATCCCTACAGGATCATCCCTAACAAGGAGTAAGGCAGAACTCCAGATCTGCTAGATGTGCATGCTCAGGCTTTGAATTCTTGTCTGAGCTCCACCAGAGCTTGGGAAATAGAAACCTGAACTTAAGTTTACTATTGGACGACTAAATACAAATACACATACAAGCAATGACATCTCTTGCACTACGCTTTGGTGGTTATCATTAGGTCAAAGACAAAACAGGGGGGGTGGCATGTGGGTGTGTGTTGCAGTGTGCTATGGCCAGGTTTCGGTTTACCTCATGGCCAGTCTCTGCTATCTCCCCCCTCCCCTCCTCCGTATCTGATTTCCCCCCCTACAGGGCTCTGTATTTCGCAATCCTATACAAAGCCCGCCAAATTCAAACCCCTCACTCCTACCTCATAGGATGTTGTATGCTCCCCCGCCCCCTCGTGTTGGTATATAAGTAACTGTAACACGCGGTGCCAGCGCTTCTCTGGCACAATCCTGATGCCCAAATAAACATCTGGGAAAGCCCCTCCGTTTGTCTCTCCTTCCTCCACGCGCCTGTATCATCGGTGGACTAGGTGAACCCTTGCTGGACCTTTGCCAGCCCTCCTGAGCCCCCGAAGCAGCCGGCCAGCCCCTGGAACTGTGAGTGGATGCCCGGTGCCCCCACCGGAGGCATTGCAGCAGGTGTGCATTGAAAACACCAATTGCATTCCCTGGAAAACAGGTAACTTGCAGTTCTGTTAGCCTAAGGGAAATATGATCAAATAATTAATCCTACATGAGGTATCCCTCCTATACCTTCCTTTTTTGTTAAACACATAATTCAAAAAAAGGACAAATCCACCATGTTTCAAAATGCAGCCAACATTTCCTCTTGGCTTGTGCCAGAACTGAGCCACCATTTACCTGACTTCCTCCTGCTATTCCAGTAGGTATGATCGTAGGAATCTCTACAGTTTATATGGGAAAGCTGTAGGATTGGGCTGATGGGGTGGTGGTGGTGTTTTTCAATATATTTGTATGAGCACCATGATGGCAAGAAATGAAACTGTAAGACTTTCATGACAGCGCTCCCTTTTAGCTTGGAATAAAACATCTTCTCTTCACCAGATGAAGGGTGGTCTTACTGGTTCACCACATTAACGAAGAATTGTAGAAAAGGTGGTGAAGTCCTTCCCATAAGCCCAGGCTGAGCCCTGGGACCAGGTACCATGTGCTGCATGCATGGCAGCCCTTAAAAGCAAGGCAAACAAATCACTTTAAACCGGGACAAGAATTTAATAATAACAACCTGTATTTTCTTTGAGAATCACTACATTCTCTCCAAATGAAGCACTACCAAAAAAAAAAATTACATTATTCCTTTACTGTAAAGTTTGAGAGATCCAAATCTTAATTTATTAATGCATAAGGGAGATGGAGAAGGGAGGAAAACCCTGCTGGAGTAATGAGAACTTCAAGCAAGTAACTGCAAATGTTACGAGTCTGCACAAACTGGCTGTGCAGGACTCCAGGCACAGCACCTGCAAAATCCTTGCCACACATCTTTACACACAGCAGAAACTCTGCATCAGCCTAGAAGCCAAAACAGCTGATTATATAGCCAAAAAAGGCAAATCATACACAAAATTACCAAGTCATTACCACATAAGCAGTATCAGACCTCTCCGAGAGATCATCACACAGAAGCCTCACAGACAAATAGGATTTTGACTTTTAAAAACACCAATTAATAGAGGCATTTCAAACCAGAACCTGTCTGCACAACTTTTGAAGGGATATAACTGCAGTATTTTCCATAAATCAATGTCTTAAAACCTCAGCTTTCATGCACTTAAACCATGTTAAAGCTATTAAACCCATACTAGTACTAAAATAACTAACTAAGGTGCATTTTTCTATCAGCTCCAGGGGCTCATTCAATTCCACAGGTGACATGGCATTCCCTATCTACCTAAGTACACCAAGTATAGGATATTATCTTGAGATACCAAAGTAGTAATCTTAACAAGAAAATCCCTGACATATAAAAACAGTACATAAAATGTTGACATGCCTAATAACTCTAAGAGTTCAAGAGGATACCAAATGCTTCATGGCAGAGCACATACTGAGGATCTCTCAACACAGGAAAGCCCATGGGTGAAGCATAGCTGACAGCTTCAAGAGTATCATGTTTGCAGTGAAGCATAACACATACTTGTGCTGTTCTGAACAGCTCACATCTGGGCATCCCACCTAACAGCTACAGGTCAGTGCAGGATACTTCTGATTTGCTGTGCATGTTCTTGGTTCTTTTGATAAGTTTCCTAATTTCAAAGTTTTTGCAGATGCTTCAAAATGCATATGGACATGAAAAGCAGCTCCCTCTCCACACTCCTGACAGGAAAACCACCAGTTCCTCACCCAGCCAACAGTGTTACAACCACTGGCAATTAGCACCTCGGTTTACTCATAAGCCCAAGCAGATGTGCTTGTGAGCTTTTTAAGAAACACGTTCCAGACATTGGCTCATTCTTTATTCCAACTGCTCTCCAGATGGTGCAACACCTGGTAGTTGGAATGGGCAGGTGAACACCTACCTACCAACAGAGCTGCTGGTACCTAAGAGAGTGGAAACAGCAGGGACACACCCTGTGTTTTCCTTTCACTCACACCTGTACTCCTCAAGCCACTGACTGAATGTGCTGCTTTAGAGGTCAGTAAGGCAACATGGACACTTTATTAAGAGCAAATGTAAGAACTCAGCCAAATCTTCACTACTTTTCTCATGAGGGCAAACAACAACATATAGCATTCCTATCAGATGATGCATGCTTCATTACCTCTTGCTGCAGCTGCAGAACTTCCTTGTGTAGATTTAAGTGTCTCGTTGCATCTATCACTAGCTGACACATAAAGCAGGTGAAATCACCTTCCTATAATTTCATTGTTTAACATCTGCCTTTTTGAAAGAGATTATATAAAGTTCATGAATATACGTAAGTGCAAGTTGGTGATCCCCCACTGACAGGTTCTTTCTCACATCTGAAAAGCCCAATAATGAATGAAATGTTGGAAATGCATTTATGGGAAAATCAAAAAGGGTTCCTCACTCTGGAAGCACCTATCCGAACAAGTAAAAAACTGTGCTTTGCTTTACCAGTGGAAGATGCTTTAATCAGCCCAACCACAGCAGTAGGAAGCTCGGGACTAGCCATCCAAGTGTCTGCAGGTCTTTCAGCAGCTTTTGCCACCTACACTCAGCTTTATCCTGATTCAGAGTGGTTTATAATTAACTTGTGTGTGAAACTGACTGCAAAGGGGGAGAAAGCACCAAGATACCAACAAAGAAATATTAGACATCTCAAATGTCACTAAAAACTGAACTGCACTAGTGCAACCTGTGACAGACTGAATTTTGGAAATGCACACTCGTAACAATTGCAATCTTTCAGTAGCCATTCATACATGAGATGTAAAGGTGGGTTACATTTTGTTCTTGGAGTAGTTTTGTCTCAAAAGGTTCAGCAAAATGTTTCTCAGGATATTTCTCATCTTCAAATCACTTCTCACAACTGCACAACAAAGTCTTTAATGAAGACCATAATGAAAAACAGAGCCTGTTATACAACAGTTTTCACTTAAGACGGACTTTAAAGAAGGGAAAGCTGTGGCAAAACTGAGATTAAGCAGTAGGTAGGCACAGAGTTGATTTCAAAATCAGAAATAACACACTTTTATGTGCAGCAGTTTTTCTGAAATCCTAGCCTCAACATCTCTGCCTCCAACTGCTCTTCTCTATTTTAGACTCACTCCCAGATAGAACCATCAAACCCACTTTGATTTGAATGATTATATATGCTACCTACATTCACAGTACTGGGTCTATCCATACACCCTGCACTTTCTCATGGTTTAAAGACATTGCTTGCTTCGGTGTCCCTCAGAAGACCTTGAATTTCTTCTTGCAGATGTATTCCACAACGGTTAATAGCTAATGAGGCAGCACATGACTACACAAAAAGAGGCATAAAATTAACATTGTCAGTACTACACAAAATTGCTACATGACAACTGACAGATAACCACGGCTATGCTTTACATATGGGAGTATGGGGTGGGTTTGTTTTTTTTAATTCTTGTTTGTTGTGTTCATTTGAGTCTAAATAATTAGTCATGGCTATGGCTCTGTCCATGCAAAGAGATATCCGGGAAAACAAGCTTTTCTTTTTCCTTTAACAAACAATCTGAGAGTGGAGATACCAGGGTGTGGGGGGAGACTTTATTCACTATACAACAGGAAAACTCACAGCGTTCCTCTAAAGAAAAGGGAAGTCACCCTCGGGCTTCTGAGCAGCGAACCACAGCCTCAGAAACATTAATCTAAGCCTCGGCAGGCTGATTTCCTTAACACGGATAATGTGCATAAATTGAATTAAATTCCGACTGCCCGAAGAGACTGGGGAGTCTCCCTCCCTGGAGATACTCAAGACCCGTCTGGACACAGCCCTGTGCCATGTGCTCTGGGACTGACCCTGCTTGAGCAGGCAGGTTGGACCAGACGGCCAGTGAGTGTGGCCCCTTCCAACCTTGCCCGTTCCGTGGTTCTGTGACTGACAACGCTCAGCGCCTCCCTCAGAGGAAGGAGCTCCTTCCCCCGGACGCGGACCCAGCCCCTCCGGCTGGCGGCGCCCCCCGCGCCCGCCGCTGCTCCCCGCCCCCACTCACGGCTCCATGGCGGCGCCGCACGCGCACTGCNCGCGCGACGCCTTCCGCGTGCGTCACCGCGCGGCCGCCACGCGGCCCCAGACACGTCACGGGCCCCGCCGCGCCCCGGCCGCGGGGGAGCTACGGCGAGCCCGAGGGGACACGAGCCCGAGGGGACACGCGCCCGCGCTCCGCCGGGAGGGCTGGAGAGATCCCTGGGAAAGGAGTGCGATACGGCGCCAGCTTACCTTCGGTGAGCCGGCTTGCAGCGCCAGCACACGGCTGGGTCGGCCCTGCCAAGCGCTGCGGTTCATCAACACAGTAACACAGAACCACGGAACCAGTTAGGTTGGAAAAGACTGCCAAGATCATCGAGTCCAGCGTGTGACCGAACACCACCATGTCAACTACACCATGGCCCTGAGTGCCACGTCAGTCTTTCCTTAAACACCTACAGGGACGGTGACTCCACCACCTCCCTGGACAGCCCGTTCCAATGTCTGATGACCCTCTCTGGGAAAAAATTCCTCCTAATGTCCAACCTGGTGCAGCTTAAAGCCATTTCCTGTTGTCCTGTCGCTGGTTCCCTGGGAGAAGTGACTAACCCTCACCTGGCTACACCCTCCTTTCTGGTGGTTGTAGAGAGTGATAAGGTCACCCCTGAGCCTCCTTTTCTCCAGGTGAAATACCCCCATCTCCCTCAGCTGCTCCTCATCAGACTTGTGCTCCAGACCCTTCACCAGGTTCGTTCCTCTTCTCTGGACTCACTCCAGCCCCTCAATGTCCTTCCTGTAGCGAGCAGCCCAGAACTGGACACAGCACTCAAGGTGTGGCCTCACCAGTGCCGAGTACAGGGGGACAATCCCTGCCCTGGTCCTGCTGGCCACACTATTGCTGGTACAGGCCGGGATGCCATTGGCCTTCTTGGCCACCCGGGCACTGCTGGCTCATGTTCAGCTGCTGACCAGCACCCACAGGTCCTTTCCCACTGGACCACTTGCCAACTACTCTTTTCCTAATCTGTAGCACTGCATGGAGTTGTGCCCAAAGTGCAGGACCCAGCACTTGTTCTTGTTGAACCTCATACTGTTGGTTATGAGGCCAAATGTGTCACTGTGTTGAGATAACAGCAGTATTTTTCACATTTCCAGTGCGCTTTTTCAGCTTGTGCTGTAGTCGTAGCAACCACAAGTAGCAGAAGGAAATTTAACTGTGTAAACAGAAAATGCTTAGGACAGAGAAGTGGTTCTGAATCCAATCTAAACCCATCCATTTTAGGCAGCAAGCCCGATTGTGATGTATCCATGCTGAACACGCACATGTTTAGTGCTGCCTGGGTTGTAAATTATTTTGTTTACCAGCTCTTTCAGTGGAATTAAAATGTTGTCACTGCAGTCACCTGCACACAGCTTTGTGGTATTCAAGGGATGTGATTGATTGATTGATGTATCATGTTTGCAGAGAATTCAGTCAGCTCACAAGCAAGAGAAATTAAATCCTAGGAGTAAGCAACTACTTTAAACACACTACTTAATAAAAATCTTTAGTTCATACCTAACAGTGTTTTGTTCTTGCACAATGTTAGGATAGTGTTGGATTTCTGTTCTGATTTTCTGTTAAATGTCCTAAGATTGGGCAACAAAGATTGTCAACCTGGGTAGTGATGATAAAGGGTAGACAGGCATAGGAGTTAGCCAAACTATATTTTGTACTAATTTTTGATAGCTCTAACATTTGCTGATAGAAAGTCAGCACTGCAGTTATTAAAACATGTGGGAATACCTGATGCGTAGTCTTGAATGAAATTCAGAGTAACTGCCTGGGTTTGATGTTTGTCATATACATAACACAGAGCCACTTCAGGATGACCCCAGAAAAACATAGACAGATCAGTCAACATATAATTTAAAAATTATCCTCAACAATTAAATACTTCCATTAAAAGCTTACTTAGATGATATGATGGTCTTATTGCATTTCCTTTTTAAAAGTACTTAGGATTAATAATATTATTCATTTTATTCCATTCGTCTGTGGGCAGTTTTGTCACTACTAGTGATCTGTGGGACCCAGTATGACTCTTGTGTAACACCACTGAACCTAAAAACATGCTGGGAACTACTTTAGTCATTGATACTGGTATTTATCCCATCTGTGATTTGCAGCACTGATGATCACTTAGTAATCTCATAAATATAGCTGTCTTGAGAAATACAGAGTACCAATTGATAAAGAAAAGATGTCTTTTCTTTATCAATTAACTGCGGGGGAAAAAAATAAAGCTTTGAGTAATCAGGACAACTTTACAAACTGTATCTGCTCAGAACAAGTTATCACTGCCAAACCACAGTTAGGTCATAGAGGACTACGACATGCATTGTGTAGCTTTCAGCACACTTCAGGCTTCTCCAACAAGTTCTTCCTGGCCAGAAAATGATGGAATGGTGCTTACAGCATCTGTGACCATTCCAGTCTTCTGGGAAGCACAGCTGAAGAGTAGTGACGCTCTGTAGTTACACTGCCATTTATGTGCACACAGCTGAGCTGTTCTGAGCACTGTTCCAATCCCTCTGGCACTCAGGTGTCTTACTAATGTGAATTTATTATCCTCAAACCAAAAATATGTTCTTCTCATTGAGTAGGTAGGAAACTTGAAGCACAGAGAGACTGAGCCTTGCCAAAAGTCATTTGGAGAACAGTGTGGGTGGCAGAGCTTGAAATCCAACTCACTTCAATTAGCCATGGGACCACATTTCTCTTTGCCACCTACCAACTTTCAAAGGGTTGTGAATACACTGTAAACAGGTTCATTGCACACCATTTTTTGTGAAAAGTTTGGCATTGAGTTTACTCAACTAAACACTTGGAAGGAGGGCACAGTGAAACTCCTCTCTCTCCACAGAGTCAATCAGTCTCACTCTGCTTCTTCCAAGAAGGTGCCACTCAGTGCCTTGTCTGACCTGCTCTGGGATGAAATAGTGCAAGAAGCCGCTGTCTTGCCTCATCTGGTGTGGGAGCTGGATGGTGTGTGATGAATGAGGCTTGCAAGAGAAGGCGGACTGAGCTATGAATAAGCAGGCTGAATGCCCCCTCAGCTGGGATTCTACTTATACTGACCACCTTAGCACTAAAGATGAACTTTCATGGCTCACACCTACAGCTTCAGTGGCAACAGGTGAAATCCAGCCTCTCCCTAGCTGGAGCTCTTTGAATTTTGCCAGCACTAATGTTAGTGCAGTAGACTGGTGAATAGAATAATGGAAATCATCCGAGTTAAAAGTCACTCAAGAATCAGTTGCTCCATCACTGTGCAGATAAAGAATTAATTGTGGGCAGATGAGGAAGAGAGCAGAAATGTGTGACCAGGGAAATGAGGGCTAGGATGCCTTCTCCCAGACACAGAGCCAGCTTAGGGCAGCTTAAAGCAACCATAAAGCTATGGTGTTAGTCTCATCCTCCTCCCTCTGTTTCAAACCTTCTGGCCCTAGCTATACACTTCACAACGAGGTCATTCAGGTTTTCCCCTCAATTGCCAGGACCCTGGAAGAATAAGAGAAGGGTACCAGCTGTGGCTCAAGGCAGCCACTGAAAATCCTGCCTGCATCAAGGCTGGAAGCAGCATGAATCTTCCAAGAATTTGACTGCAGATGTCCCACAAGGTCTTGTTGACCCCATGGCTTCTCACAGACTTGCACTTTGAGCACTAGTGAAAGATTTTCAGGTGGGAAGAAATGTATGCTTATCACAACAGCCTGCTCTGGCACCTTCAGGTTTCTCCCCTGAAGCACATATGTACCAGTTCTCTGAGGAAAAATGAACAGCTTCTTTTTATTGCTGAATCAAATGATGTGGTATTCTCTGGTCTTTCTGCCAGAGAAGCAGAACCACAGTCAGTGAAATTTTCCCACATGATTTGAAGATTGACTGTGTAACATCAAGCATTAATTAAAGCTGCAAGTTAAAAAGTACTTTTTGTGATGTCTTACGTATAGTCTTTTCTTTTTAATGTACAAAATGTCATATTATTGCATGATAGGAGTTTAAAATTTATCCCTTGTTTAAAGCAGGGCAGATTGTAGGTCATTTATCTCAGTCTCTGGGTATTATTACTAAATTCAGCATCCACACTGTGCTTCCCTGGATAAGCTGATTGGCCAGTGGGACATGTTCATTAACCTAGAAATTGATTTTTCAGGAATGCCATGTTGTTACTTGCAGTTACAGAATTCTGGTGTCAGATCACAATTTGGCCACCCTCCTGCTCTCTCCTCTCTACCAGGTAGGCACTTCAATTGCTTCACTTCCTATCAAAATGTTTCCAGCAAGCTGAACTCTTCAATGTCAGCTAGGTGTTATGAAATTCCCACCAAAAAATATCTGTCAGCTGATTGGGAAGGCTGGTGTCTTCTGGTAAACTTTAGTATCTCACTTCTAACATGTCAAAGAGATAAAAATGTGTTTTAGTAACAGTGGTACTAAGCTCTTTTCATACCAATAATCTACTCAAAATGGCCTAGAGAAGCAGGGGAGTCATCATCTGCCAGCCCTCCGCCAGCTCTCCCTGCCCTGCCATCCCGGCCAGGAGGCATGCTAAAGGAGGAAGGAACATATTGGAGCGGGAGGGGGAGACACCACACAAATGAACAAAGTGTTCGTTCAAGGAGCTTGTTTGGAGCAATTTTTCAGAGGTATAAATTAGAGCAGTCCTGAAGTTGCTGCAATAAATCTGATGTGTTTTATGGCAGTCCACACAACTCATGGGAGAGGCTAACACTTTTTCTTCCTCTGCCTTCTCTCAGCTTATCTACTGCACCAAGCACCACATGGTGTACCACAGACTAATCTTCAGTGGACACTGAGCCCAGCCCAACCTTGTGTTTGGGTTACTTATGAGGTTCTTTAATATCACACCCACTAGTCTTTAAATACACAGTCTCTTAGACAAGCACCCCATGCAGTGCTGTGTCTGCCTACAGGAACCACTAACCTGGACAGATGGGGTTCATCCCTGTGCTGAGCCATGGCTAGCCCTGATCTCTCAGTCTGTCCCAGATGGCTGAGTGAAGTAGCTCTTGCTCATGGGGAAATACACCAGGAGGCACAAGGTACAGACTGTTCTGGGCTATTGGGAAGAACATATTCACCAATGTGGACACACTTCCATCTCTATAGTGTGAATGAGTGTCTGGGGCTCTGCAGAGTGAGGATGACATACCTTGGGATGGCCAAGGAGTCTGCCAATCTTAGCTGTGCCCTGTTCCCAAAGAACAGGCTGCTTACAGGCAGCTGCTGAACCACATGTTCAAGAGCACTGTGCATTAAAGGAAAACATCACCAAAAAAGGTCACTAAACTGGGATGGCCTCAGAGCTGAATCAGAATTTACTCAGCCATCCATGCCATGAGAGGACAGTTACTTGGGATAACAGCTCCATCAGCCATTTCTGAGCTAGGTCATCCCCTTGTACTGAGTCCCCTGTCACATAGAATAAGCACATACAGCACAGCTTACAGCAAGCACTCCTGAGTCAAAGGTCACAAAGGGGAGTGACTGCTTGGTGGTTTTCCACTTCTGTATTAGCTCTGCTCCAAAGCTTTCCAATTTTATGTTTTCTGGTTGGCACTCAGAGATGGATGACCTTATAGAAATCAGAAATGAGATTGCAGCAGCTGATTTTTTTTTTTTTTAAATACTGATTGTGAGTAAACTCATGGCCCCCATCCCCCTTCTCTACGGCTTAACAGACTAGATTGAGGCAATGGAAACCACCAGCTGATAGCTCAATGGCTTTGTTCCACCAGCAGGAGACGAGAGTTAAGGCTGGAAGTGGGTGATAGCCTCACATCTGTGAATACAGTGCGTGAAAGGGAAAACATGCCTTTATATGGTATTACCATCTCTTCTTTTATTTGGTCTAGTATAAGATATTATTTGCTTTTAGTAACCTGATTATATTAGAGAACTTCCTTGGTTTGAAGTGAAGACAAGCCACATAGCATTTCCTTGGTCAGATTTCCAAAATTCCTTCTGCTGTCAGAGCAGTAAGTCTCTACATTACATCCCTGAGTGTGCTCATTTATAACCTGACCAAACGTCCTGAGTAAAATAAAGAGGGACAAGAGGATCAGGTGCCTAATTCTCCTTCCCATAAGTGAGAGTTGGCTGTAAGAGGAATACACAGTAGCATCAAGAAATCCCCCTCCACACCAAGAATCTAAAAAGCAAGGTGCCATTGCCACATCTCCCCATAGTGCTGAAGGGAAACGCTCTCCAGAACAGCAGGCATACAGTGCAGTAACAGAAACCAACTTTACACCAGGTCACCTAGGTTAAGATCTTGGAAATGGAGGGAGGTACTAGCATAACTTCTAAGTCAGGAAATGTTATTTCCATGCTAAGAGTCCAACATTAATCCATTTCATTATAGATGACCTGCAGCTGATATCTCTTGGGGATATTGTCACTGAAGAAAGGGCAATCTAGCAATAACTCTACGAGCTCATTTGATTCACTGAGGTAGCATCTTTTCTTTTTAATGCAGAAAGTCCCTCCATACATCCTTAAGGTAATATAAATGAATTAATAACAGTTTACCTTGGAGACCTCAAGTTTCTTCTGGAAATAACCTGAACAAATGCCCCTCCTAGGACCTCTTATTTGTTAATTCAAGTTAATGTCTCCTCTCTTTCTTAATTCTAGTGCCAGTATTCCTCACTGCACTGCCAGATGCACACAGGTACATTTCCACCACTCCTTATCACCTCCCATGGCTTCCCACACCACACTCAGGTGCAAGGAGCCACTGTTTTGCCAGGAAAGACTGTGGTTGTGTTAGACCCTGCCAAACTGTCAGGCAGTGTTTCCAAGCTCTGTGACGCTGTAGTCTTTGCTGTTGTGAACAGTGAGACAAAGTCAATCTAATGGACCACTTGCCCCTTTGCTGCAAAAAACAGAGACATCATACTGAAGTCAAATGATTTAAGCAGAACATCTGGGGTACTGTGCAGAAGCAGACTGCCCACATGCACAGTAAAATAGAGCTGGAAGAGACCTCACAAGGTACCTCATCTTTCCTTCTTGTCTTAGGAGAGCATCTGCCAGATCTAAGAGTCTTTTGGCATGCGTTTGTCAAGTTTTTAAAAACCTCCAGTAATGGAGATGCTAGAGTCTCTTGGATAATTCTTTTTTGTAGTGTTTTGCCATCCTTCCCATTCAGATTTTTTTCTTGACATCTAACAAGAACTTTTATTGCTTTAATTAATATTACTTTGTAATGTTTTGTCCAAGATGAACATGAATTTTCTCTTTACAGTAATTACTATTCCTCCAGCTTCAATGTTTGTTCTTTCGGGGGAGTAATCCCAAATTTTCCTCAAAGCTATGTTTTCTAGACGTTTGATTATCCATATCTCTGTCCTTATCCTCTCTTCCACTGGCAGGCCCTTGAAGTGTGGTGTCCAGAACTGGACGTAGCTCGCACTAACGTCTGGAGTGTTGACTAAAGTAGGTGATGTAATTCTCACATCTTATGAACTGTGCTTCTGCTATACAACCAAAATTACCTTCTTCACATGTATAGGACAATCTCATTGTTGAAAGAGGTTAGTTTATAAAAGATTACAATTTCCATAGCATATTTTTACAAAACTATCATATAACTGTTTGTTCCCCAACTTAGATTTGTGTGGCTGAACAGCATCCATTCTCTGCATAGTTCCTGGCACCTGTTTCTCCTGATGTTCATTCTACTTTTTCAGAACCTTCCTGCAATTCAAAAATTCTTTTCATTTACAACGCAGGCCTCCAACACCTTTGGAGCCCTTCCTAGCCTTGTGTAATCGCAAACCATCCATACTCTCCAGCCATCACTGGTCAGTCATGGAAAAAGCAGACAGGGCAAGGCTAAGAAGAAACGTGGGTGTAGTGCAAGCAGTGTATCTGTGCCTTCTGACCTCAGCCTTTGCCAACCACTCTCATTTCCTGATCTATTCCTATCCTATTCCAGGATTGTTTCACGGCTGCCTGTAGAACACATCCCCTTCGCTTGCTACGATAGTGGAAAAGGCGCAGCACAGAGGGACGCAGGTGGAAATTGCCTGTGCAAAGATGTTAATAGGTGAAGGTAGGAAGGGAGGCGTGGGGCTGTCTGACCGGGAGGCGCTGTGGGAGTACATTCCCAGGCAGGCGGCTGTCCTGGAGCAGCCCCGGGGCCGGGCGGCCGCTCCCGGGCGCTCAGCCGGGGGCACCTGGTGTGATGCCCGGCACCCACCCCCGCTCGCCCCCGATCCCGGCCGGAGCCGCGCCCGGCAGTACCGGTAGTAGCGATCATCCTTGTAGGGCGTGAGGTCCTCCTGGATCTCCCGGTAGGTTTCCCGCACCCGCCTGCAGAAGCGCTTGACCTCGCCGCACAGCGGGCTCCCGAAGGCGGCGAAATCCGCCTCCATGCCGCCCACGCCGCCGCCTCAGGCCCCGCGCTCCGCCATGGAGCCCCGCCGGANCAGGGGCGCGGATGCAGGGGCGGGAGCTACAGGGACGAAGAATGCAGGAATGGGGGATGCAGCGGCGGGGGATGCAGGGGCTGAGGATGCGGGGCGCGCCCTCCGCGCATGGCCCGCGCCCTCGGGGGCGGTGGGAGCCGCTTCAGCACCACGGAGAGGGGCGGCCGGTGCCGGGAAATAAGCAAAGAACATTACCTCTGCTGAAAATATCTCTTTTAATTTTTTTAAATTAAAACTGTTTTGTTCTTTAAAATATACCAGCTCTATGTAAAATAAATTCCCTGATTTTTATTGTCTCTTTTCCCCAAAGGAGCACATATGTAAAACAAATACTATGCTAAATCCACTGTTCATGGTCACGACGCTGTAAATGGTTCAAGACGAAGAATGACGCCGTTTGCATTGTCTAAATCTAGAAAACCTGAATTGAACTCTAGTCAGTTTGCGAGTGCCATGTTAGCTTCATTCATATTAAACTTCCCTTCATAAACAAATTTGCATTTAAACTCGTTTAAATTTTTCTATCAATTGAAGCCTTGATTTCCACTAATTAATGGCAGTGATGATATCCATATTAACAGCAAAACCCCCTTACTCTTGATATGCAATAATTGTGTCTAGAAGATATAAATATAGAAGGTTTCTGTAGTGCTTCTCTCATGTAAATAATTTCCCTGTTGACATTTAGGAATTTGGGCTGGGTTATTTCCCAGCCTTGCCCTTAGTTTGTATTTTGTCACATACTAAGACTGGAACATGCATTTGTACTTAAATTGATCTCTCACAAATATGTGCTGGCAAGAGGTTACTCCTGGTTGTGCAGTGGGAGAGGGACAGACAATTTGTCTTCTCCAGCAGGTGGGGGAGAAAGGGAGAGGAAGGTTTATCTCTGACTGAGAATTTCTATTTCCTACCTATGAATATTTCTAAGCTTGAGAAGACATAGCAGCAGGATAAAAGCCAAGTGCGCATCTAAGCTGGAGAAAACCAACCTCAGGACTGTTGCTGAGGAGCAAAGAGCTCCAGGGTAGGGCCTGACCAGCTCCTGAATGGCTGCTCTGAAACCCTGGGACAGGCTCAGCAGGTCCCCTGTGCTTCTGCGACTGACTATGTTATAACGTGCCACCCCCCTGCCTGCTACCACACACGCAGCTGACGTAGCCATGTAGGATTGTCCTGGAATGGTTTCTATCAGGGAACATGCTTCATTAGGGATCAAGATTTAGCCATGTTTTCCCTCAAAGCAAGAATCAAAATTCTTTGTTGTGTGTGATTAATGTGCTGCTTCCAGCACTCAGGCTAAGAGGTGGGAATTATCAATGGTGTCTTTAAATATTTTACCAAAATGAAGAAATAAAACATTTAAGGCTTCAGCTGAGTAAAAATGTGTTCACTGCTGGGAATTATGCAGTCAGTGTGGAAAAGTAATAAAAAATGGAAGATTAAAAGCCAATTACCATTTACTTACAACTAAGTGACCTCTATTGCATTTATTTCTCAAAAAAAACCCACCAAAACCAACCAACCAAACCAAAAAAACTACATAAAAAACTCCATTTTTTAGAATTGGTTTGCTGGTTGGTTGGTTGTTTTTTTTGAGGCCCCAAAGTAGCACCATTCCAGAGATGCAACGTAGTTTCCTGTTTGTTGTGCTGATCATTATTCAGGCTGGCTTTCAATGGTGTTTGTCTCCCTACACTTCAAATGCCATGAGAGGGTTCCACACTTTCTGTGGAAGGCAGGTTACTCACAGAGAAGGTATTAGCACTGACCACATATTAAACCACCAACTTCTACTATCAAAAAGTAAACAGTGTTTCAACCAACAAACACCAGATATTACAGGATTAAAATTAGGCTTGTGAATAGCAAAACTTGTGGAAAGACACAAGCAACTGTATATTCCCATTGTGGTCCTTATTAAACACTCCAAAGACTCTGGGAAGGTCAAGAGTGCATTCTGAGTCTCCAAAACACTTCAATGCATTGACAAAACAAGCAATACTCAGAGTTGTATTCAATTCCTAGGTAACATCTTTAAAGGAAAAAAAAATTAGCTTTCATCCAAACTTTTTCATCAAAGAAATTTCAGGTTTCCTTATTTTAGTAAATGAGAAAAGCATTAAAACATATTTTAAGATACTTCTACAGATACTTCTATTGAAACTGCCAATCTATTTTCTTTTGTAAAAATCTGGTATCTAATGAATGGAACATTTCAACTTGCTGTTCACTTACCCCCAGCCCTGCAAACCTAACAGATCACATTTCTCCCTTTATCAGGTGTCTGTCTTTCTTGTCCAGTGCAGTCACAGCACAGGCTGGGCTGGCACAAAAACGTGTTTGGTTCTGCAGGAATCTCAACTTAAGTAAAAGCAAAGGGAGACCTAGGTTTCACAGACAGCTTTGCAAACAAGGTGCAAGAGTAACCAACAGATTTACCTCGTTAATTTTAGAGTACTCTAACTCATCTATCCAAGCACAGCACCTTCTGTGTCAGCCTGATTTTGCTGATTTTCTGAGCACATAGTGAAAGAGAGGCAGCATCAAACCACATCTAAAAACAAACCAATCTAAAGTACTACTGAGAGTCTTACAAATCTCAGTTAGAATTTAAGCATCTGGAACTCAACTCATGCCCTGAGTGCTTCTGGACTTCATGAGGGAGAGAAAAGCCCTAAGAGTCTAAGACTAAGATGTGATCAAGCTCAACATCTGCACTGCAATTTATCACGTAACCTGGACAGAGTTTATTTTTGAGGGTGGAGTTTAACAGAAGTCCCCCCCTCATTTTTCTTCCTGGTCCTCCCCCTGTGTACAGTGACCCTTTTTGCATTATCAGTCACATGTATTATATTGTAATAGTAGTTAAATACAAAGCTTAGCAATCCACGTAAAAGCACCAAGATTATTATTCTGGACTCTTTCAGAAGCAATAGCAACTGGTGCTGAGAAGTTAAGGGAATAAATGCTGCCAACTCAAGTCCCCTTCCCCCCTGCACCTTTTTTTTCCAGAAAAGGAACAAACCCCTCAAACAAACAGCAGTCCAGCTGCTTAACAAACAATTTCTCACTCAAAACTGTTTTGAGACAGAAAGGCAGTAGTGGCAGCTGCTGGCGGAAAGGAGCAACTGCCTTTTTCCTTCCAAGTGGAGCTAAGGATGGGCACATCAGAGGACACAGAAACAAGCACGCGTTTGCACTGACTGCCAAGATAAGAAAGCCTGTGCTGCTGTTACACAGCTTCATTTATGGTCCTGAGTCTCACCACATACAGGAGCTGTCACTGAGTATCCCCAAACTGCAGAGTAGAAACTGTGCTGAGCCCCACAGAAACGTCGTGAGTTTGGTCCACCTGCCCTGTTATTCCCTACTGCCTTAACTCTGGAAGAGGATAACCTTTGCCTTGCCCCAGGCCATCATGGCTTGGTTGCCTTCTCCTGCCAGGAAACTGCTTTGTCACAGCTACCCAGCGATGTGATGATGCCATGATGGTGACTGTTGTCACGTAGCCCTTACTGTGCATGTAGAGGATTGCAGCAGTGTGCTGGGGACAGAAAAGTGACATTGCCCGGCAGGAGGGCCATGTTCGCTGTGATGCAAAGCTTCTCATTTATTTGAAGAGGTGGAACAGAAGCACAGCTGGGACAGCCCCTGACAGATCACCCGTAACAAATCATCTCTGAGCTGATAGGGGCTTTGGAGCCTCAGTTGCTCTTGTCATCGCTGGGAGGAACAAAGCTCTACACAGTTGGCTGCGGCTGGCAGTCCCGACCCTCACAGCAGCAGCAAGGAAGACTCATCGCTCTCTCCCGGCATCTTTGGAGATAAATCTTCCCTGCATCTTTGGAGATGACTATTCCCTGCGTCTATCCTGCTTTGAAGAGATGTGAGGACAGGAAAATAAACTAAGATTTTGTCCTGGTTTCAAAGACAGGTACCAGCTGAGGAAGACAGAACAGCCTCCCTTGGAACAGGAAATGTAACCTCCTTGCCTCCAAATTAATATAATTTTGAAATTAAGGGGGTTTTCAGGCAATGGTATGAGAAAAAAGGAATAACAGTCCTTTACTAATATATTTATATATATATGATGGGACAGACAAAACAACAACAATGGTACCCACAACAAATAAGAACACACAAACCCACGGACAGTCTCTTCCCGCTCTGTTGGCAGCTCCCCTTTGGTGCAGTCACGGTCACAGCCGCAGGGGCGCTGGTGCTCCCGGTGCGCAGGGAGGGTGCGGTGACTCCCCTGGGCTGCAGGGGGCGCTGTGGCGCGGGTCCGGCTGCGTGTGCAATGGCGGCTGCAACCGGCAGGAAGGGATGGAGAAAGAACTCCCTGTACGAGCTCCCAGGGGCAGCTGGTCCCAGTGCCCTCTTTGGATAGCAGGAGGAGCTGTAACAGGAGCCTCAGGGTAGCAGGCTGGGAAGGCAGGAATTGGAAGGGTCCCGGAGAGGTAGGCAGAGGTGTGTCAGTAATTTGGCGGCTGAGGCTGGAAGCACTGCAGTGTCCCAGCTGACTGGGCTGACCCCCAAAAACACAGCCAGGAGAGGCTGGCTTCCTGGGAGGGGGGAAAAAGCTCGGGGATCCCGGGTTTCTTCCCTCAAGACGCTGGAGTGTGGTGGTGAAGCAGAGTGTTAGATAGGTCCCAGTGCAGCAGCTGTCATGAGAGTTCTACTCATGGTAGAAGCCGCAGCAAGAGACCGAAGCCTTTGGTGATGGCAGAGTCTCCCCGGAGCTCCCACTGCCTCCCTCTCCTCCAAGAAGAAACGAAAAAGTGCTGTGCCCCCGCCCGTAGGGCTGTGGGGTTTTTCCCACCTTTCTGCCTACCCCGGGGCCAGGCACTCGCCTTTTGGTTCTTTTGTCTTTCTTAATCACCCACCCATTATTGACCCTTAGCAACAAAAATGGAGAAAAAATTCCTAAGACAGAGAAACAAACAAAAAAAAAAAAAAAAAAAAGTATCCCAAACCCAAACAGATTTAATATCTCTTTTGATCAAAACTGAAGAAGAATCTCTTGTGAGGTGACTTCAAGTAAGATGAAGAGGAACACTGATCACACCTGATTCACTCTCTGTGTCTCACTTATTATGGCTGGGTTGCTTTAAAATGTCAACTACACTTGCAATAATAATTACCAGTGGCATTTATTAACTTAAACATCCCACTGGTATTAAAAGGAATACTTCTAAGGGAAATAAAAACTCAAAAACTTGTGGTATCTAGATAACAACTAGGGAAGACTTCCGACAAATTGCATCTTTTAACTGCAGCTACTTGTATTTTAGTTTTCCTTGTCTATTAAATAGATCACTGCCATGGTACTGCCAGCTAAGGTACTGGGCACCCACCTGTGGTTTCAGGGGCTGGCCGGGCTGCTCTGGGGTGCGGGAGGGCTGGCAAAGGTCCTGCAGGGGTTCGCCTAATCCACCGGTGTTGCAGACACGCTGAGAAAGGAGAGACGAGGTGGAGCGTCTTCCCAGGGTGGTTTATTCGGGCACCGGGTTCATGCCAGGAAGCACAACACAGCGATTCACAGTTACATATATACCATCGTGAGTGGACAGGGGAGGATACAAAACACCCTATGGTGCAGGGATGCGGGGTTTGAGTTTGGCAGGCTGGCAGCGGACTGGGGGACACAGAACCTTCCAGAGGAAGAAACCAAATATCAGGGGAGGAAGGGGGGAGATGGCGGTGCCTGACCATGGGAGAAACCAAAACCTGGTCATAGCACACTGCAACATCTCCTCCGTTTCTATTTACTGAAAAGCAGCTGAAGGTGGTTTTAAGGGGTAAAGGGGAAAGGGAAACATTCAGGGAAAGGCAGCTGCTGGAAGAGGGCAGCAAGATCTTCTTCTGATGGAGTGCGGCATTTTCGTCTCTTCCACGCTGCTGTCTTAGAATTGCTATTGTTAGAGGAGGTTAGGTGCGGCGTGATGTACTTTGCCAGCAAACGCTTCGGTCCAGCCAGGGTCAAGTCCGGTGAGTTGTCCTTGTGCGATGGATTGGCAGCTCCATTTGTGTCAGCACGCAGAGGTCTCGCGTTTTTCACTCAGTTTCCCAAGGTTTTTGTTTGGGAGTTTGGCCGGTGGCTGCAGCAGCATCCCTGCCCCGGGGGGCCAGAGCCTGGAACGAGAGGCTTGGGCACAGATGTTACTGCTCAGGGTTCCCTGCACCCCTTTGCCCAGTGTCCCAGCTTCCCGCAACGGAAACAGGGGCACTGGGGTGGGGGTTTCCCTCCCCCAGCCATTCCCACCACTCCCGTTTTTTTCCCTGAAGGTGGTGAGTTAGGGTTCAAAGGGGCCAGCTTTACACAGGCCTCTATCATTTGATCCAGGGTGGGTGGTGGATCAAGGGGTAAAGCCCTCAGGAGGGCTTTGCAGGCCTCATTTGCATTGGAGCGGGCCAATTCTTGCAGCAGCTGCTGCTGCACTTCTGGTCCCTCCATCTGCATGCAGATGATCTGCCTCACTTTCTCCATGAATTCCCTATAGGGCTCAGACTTCCCTTGGAGGACCTGTGAAAAGTAGGTCTTTGGGGGGTTGGTGGTAGGGGTGAGGAACAGGGCTCTTTGGGCTGTCTGCTTGAGATCTTGCAGGACAGGTTCAGGGATAATGGCAGCCTGCTCCCAGGGTCTGCTCCAAGGGCCCTTTCCACAAAGGTGGTCCATGCTGAGGCCCGCAGACTGTGGGTCCCTCTGGAAGGATGTGAGGAGATTTTTAAGCACCCTCTTCCATGTCCTTTCCCAGAGGAGATATTCTGTCTGGGTAAGGAGGCAGGACATGATATTTTTTATATCATGTGGGACTAAAATCCTTAGTGAAAAGGTAGCTTGGAGCAGGCTCCAGAAGTATTGTGACTGCAAGCCAAACTCCTTGGCTGCTTTGCACAGCTCTCTTAGATCAGTGGTGGGGAAGGGTTCCCATCAGAAGCAGGATCCATTCTGGTTATAAGTGAATGGAGCCTGGGTGTGCACACTGCAACAGATCATCATCGTTACTTTCCAGTTCTCACACAGCATGTTGCAGCAAGCGTACTTCAGACAAAATTTTAAACACAATGTTCAAACTACATAGATGTATTTTTCTGAAAAGTTTCATAATGTTTGAGAAAATACATGTAATGACATATCCTGCCAGTTTTACTATGCCTATTTTAGGCAGAACACCTTGATTTTGATTTTGAGATGCCTATTACTCTTCCTTTGAAATTCACGTCTCTTGTGAGATAGTCTTATCTCTCAAGAATAATTAGGATTGACTAATAATCATGCAAATTTTATAATCTCAGACTAAAAATGCACCCTGGATGAGCAGTAAAACTCCCACCCAATTGCTTTCTCACTCCCACCCCCACTCCCTTCCCTGAAACCAGCTGGATAGGGGAGAAAATAAAAAGGACCTGAGTGAAAAACCTCATGAGTAGAGATAAAGACAGGGAGATCAATTCCCAATTACTGTTGGGAGAAAACTAGACTTTACTCAGGGAAATTAACTTAATTTATTGCCGATTGAGATAAACGCTTGGCCACTGATTTGGATAATAACAAACAATAGACTTTTGGGGAAGGGGGAGAGGCCTGACCCACAATGGAGCACCTCCTCCTCCTCCAACCTTGGTGTTCCTCTGCTGTTTCTCACTCTTTTTGTCCCTTCCTCCTGCCTGTGCCCTGTCTTAAATATGTTTCCACAGAGGTGCCACCAGCTGCGCCCATGCTGTGTTCAGCTGTGTCCTATGCTGGGTCCAGTTTGAAGCTGTCTGAAACCATCCTGGCCCAAGGCAGAGCAGCACCCGCCCCTTCCCACAGAAACCAACCCTGCAGCTCCCCTTGCCAGCACCTGGGTACCTGCTCCACATACAGCAGGTCATCATTCAGATAGAAGACTACATGGTACTTTTCCATGATTTATTATTCTTCCGTTTCTGAACTGTTGTCTGTACATCTCAAGGGAAGCAATTAAAACTAATGTGGAAATAGTGAAAAGCGACAGATATTTTGGAAAACTTCTCTTCTTTTAGAAGCTGCTTATTGTCTACATACACAGTCACATATTAATGAATGGTGAGACCCTCTAGGTACTGCTGGATCTAACTAGAAACATGCAGCATCACCAGGGGAGGGCTTTATTCTGTGCTTGGGAGTCTCCTTTCTCCAGTCAGTCATTTCTGCTCTGAACTACAAAGACAAACCAACAGTTATAAATAGCATATGACTGGGGTTTTTTACAAAGTAATAGAAAAACATAAAAGATACAGGGTTTTCAGCATGTGTTTGCAGCCCACTGGTATGAATTGGCTCTTTCTTGTGCAAACCAACAACTGGGTGTCCTATTCAGTCATTCAGTACTACAGCTAATTTGCAGGATATGGGCATATTTCTAAGCTCCCAGGCCTGGGAACATGTGTGGCTAAATCATGAGCCCACAAGAGACAGGGATTCCTCATCCTCAGGCCCTCACTTCTTCCCCCCTTTTAGGAAAGAAAGAAAACTGGGCATGCAGATGGTAAAAGGGCAGGACTGTCCTCCAGCCAGGTCATCGTCTGGCTGATGGGAGAACCAAGACCTTGCCTGTTCCCCTGGAGACAATGTCCGTTTGGCTATTGCATGTTTCACACATTTACCTCTGCATCTGTCCAAATGCATCTAACTGAAGCAGCCTTGTTTGGAACATTTCATGGAATGCAGAAGCTTTGAGCTTGTTCCAATGTTAATCATTTTCATCATTAAGTGTGTCTTGCTTCTTTTTGTACTTGGCTTCAGCCCCCAGACATTACTGCTTGTTGTGCCTTTTCCTGCTAAATTAAAGTGTCTTTTGATACCAGTATTTTAATTCAGTTAAGCTTTTTAAGATAGTGAGAATTATTTAATTACACTTTTCTCTGAAATAAGCTAAGCAGACAAATCTCTTGCTGCGAGGCATTTTCTTCAGTTTTTGAACTTTACAGTTTTTCAATGCTCTCCCTTCTTCCAAGGCAGCTTAGAAGCCTGGCCAGCAGTAGCAGACCCAGTATTTGATCAGGTGAAATAATTTCCCTCCTCCCACTGCCCTACTTACCAATCTGAGGATTGTACTAGCTCTTTTTCAGGAAGATCTCAGGATTGCTAACACCCCCTACTGAGATGCCTGCTCTAACCTGTGCCTCCAAATCAGCCCCGCAGCTCTTAGAGCTAAATTACTGATTTTGAATGCATGGCCATACTCCTTGCTCCTAAATGCATAGCTTTAAAAATGCATTTTGTCAGTAATGTTTCACTGCCTTGTCCTTAGCGCTGTTCACCTTTCTGGCAGTTTTATGCCATGTACAGATTTGATCAACCACAGTCCTGTGTCTGCTTCTGAGCCCTCTTTACTGACAGATCTAGTACTTGTCTGCAAAATCCCACCAGAAACGCTCCACTCAGTGAGGATTCCACATCATAGGCTACTTTGTAAGATCTCTAGGTTCATTCACAATCCATTTAAAGCCCACCTCATTCACTTGAGTTATTGCCAATTACTTTACTGAAACCCCAGGCAGTATTTCATCAAATGCCCTGTGAAGGAAATTTTATCTACAAATTGAGGTAATAACCTCAAATAATAGAGTCAAAGGACACAGTGGGATAAGAACTCTTTTTTTCCCTCCAGAATAACATATCACCTAAAACTACTTTCTCAAGGTTTACATCCTTATGTTCCAGTTTTTAACTGACTGCAATATAATCCTTCTTATTATTTTGCCTACATGGCTGATCTACTTCCTGCTACTTATTTTTTTTTCCAAGTATTGTTAGCTAAGCATTTTGTCGGGCTCCTAGAATATATCAGACTGTATAAAACACATTAAAACTGCCCACCAGTTGGCTGGAATTCCCTTCAGCCTGCTCTGTGCCGCTCTTGATGACAAACTGGTCCAGTCTCAACCCTTTGAAGAAAGAGTGAAACAGGATGAACTGACCCAGATCAGTTCTGGTTACTACTGCAAGTCATTAGTTATACTGAGCAATGAGTTTGGCAGGACACTTAATTTTGTGCTTGATTTACCCATGTTTTTGAGCAGAAGAGGAAGGAAGGTGTTAACTGTGCTCAAGTCTGGCAATATGTTCTCCCACAGTAAGTAGTATGTGAGACCATCTTGCATCACTCAGGGTGACAAAGTATAGCTAGTAGACTCCCACATTTTTTCTTAAAGTTAGCTCATGTACTTTGTACCTCATGTACTTTGGAGAGTTATATTTTTCTTTAGAGCTAAAATTGCAGAATCAGCTCCAGAACTCTGAGTCTCTTGGCACACTGCCTAATGCCTCAGTGTACTTTTTGCCTTCTTATGTGGGGAAGGACTTTCTTTAGAAGCATTTCGTTTGGTGGCTGTACAGTATGTTTCAAGCTATAGTAGGATTCCATCAGTTACTGTTGTCCACAAGAGAGAGCTGAGAACTATTAAAATTACAGTTCTTTGCATCCCAGTTTATACTAAATCCATGCCCTGGGTACTCCTCGTTGCATCTGTACCATGAGCCATCTGACACAACAGTTTGCTTTCTCACATCTCGGTACTGCTCTCAAGACTCAAAGTTCTTTGATGATCCAAGCTGTCTCTCCTGGCTGCCCGTGGGTGTACTGTCTGGTCCCCCAAGGAATTACAATGAGTATTCCTCCCACTAGTTTGCTGAAACCCACTGCTTTGCAGTCCCATGTGACTTCTGTTGCAGCAAGGATCTGTGTCACTTTATTTTTGTGATATACTATGAGATACTGCTGCAGGCTGCAGTTCTCTTATCTCCTCTGGCTTTCCAAAGATTGTATTTGGTCTCTACTCCTGCAGTCTGTATCTTTGTTCATCACCTGCTCCACAGGAGAGTCCCCCTCCCTGTGAATTTATGCAGGCCCAGTGAATTAGGGTGAGCTGTTCTGCCTTCCTATTCCTACCACAGGTGCACCTCAGGAATTGGTTTTTGGATGTTTCCTCTTCATTCTTGATGTGGTATAATGAAAAGCCCCTGCCCACCCTCACCGCCCCCTCCATCCTTACCATCACCAATAGATGAAATTCCATTGAGGCTCTCTGGTATGCTCTCCATAACACAGCTGGAAAGCCAAACTGTTGTGTTGAAGTTGGCTTTATTTTGATTTTTTTTTCTTTTTAATTGGCTCTATGAATACATCAAGGGAAATAAAGAACAAGGCAATAAAAGGGAAGCTATTAGAATGCAACACTGTGGAGCTGAAAAGCTGGCTTATTCAATCACTCTGAGTCAAGCACAGATAACTGTAGTTACAGGGCCTCTCTGTGTCCCTGCATTAGAAAAGTCATTGTGAGGAAGCACTTGGGGAAATATCCAGCTAACTTGGTGAGCTTGCTGTGTGTAAAGCTCCTGGGACTAGCATTCAGCTCACAGAGTCAATGAACCAAGGTCAGAAAATTCAGATGCTGGTGTCATTTGAAGAAGCTAACTTTAATAATGCTTTTGAAGACATCTATGTTGCCAGATTTTTTTTTTTCAGATCCTACAGCCTTTGTTAGCTTCAAAGTAACAATTAAGCTTTCAAAAATGGTGCCCTGTCTGTTGGCAACATATTTTTTGCACTGTAACATTTAAGCTTCTCATATTTATCAGTAAAAATTTGATAATTTATACAATAGGAATTTTATACATTTACTGTTTAAGAGCATCCTAAACAGACAACACAGTATTTTACCTTAACATGTTTATAAACTAGAAAACACTTGTAAGATTCTACGTCAAGGAAAATAATTCACCCGTATCGCTTACAAATCTCAATGGAATGATGCTATTCAATATTTCTTTTAATCTTCTATTAGGCAAAGAGCTGCAGCTTGCACCTGCAGAGGGCTGCAGTTTTTGCCTCTTTGTTCAAGCAGAGGTATTGCCAGTTTGGATGTGTACAATGACCACAGACGACACACCTGACAATAAACGTGATGGGCAGCCATGGTGGGGAGGATCCACTCCCTGTCCACATTCTTCTGGGTGCCAGTTGCTTAGCCACACCCTACGGGATCGAGCGAGAGGTTTGCACTGCGGGAACTGCCTCCAAATTTCAGTGAAATTGCATACAGGGCGTGCCCACAGGCAGCTGGGATTTACTCCACCTATTTTGGAAGAAAGGCTAGTGCAAGAAACCAAGTGACACCAAGTATTGCTCCTCACAGGATTTCACCTCATGTATGTTTCAAAGACATCTGATGAACTCACCAGTTCTTGGTGCTGCACCTGCAGGAGTTTTCTGCCTCCCAACTTTCCCTCACCCCCAGCAGTGTTAACATCCCAAACAAGACACATAGGCTTGGTTCAGATCCACAAACATCAGCCTCAGGGGAGCATTTGACTTCATGGATGCCTGTGAATCTTGTCCAGGCTTCAGTCATCAGATGTTCTGGGAAATACATAAAATTGCTGCATCCCAGGCTAAGCTCAAGCACAGATACATCTTCAGTGGTAATTGTGGCTGTTTTGTACCCATCACTTGAGGCACAGACTGCATGCAAAGAAGTCCACCAGATTTTCAGAACAAAATTTAGGAAGTCTGAGGCTTTTTCAAATTACCAATTACTGATCACAACATGGGAAATTTATCACACGGATATACTCTCTTCTGCCACAAATTTGATGAGGACTGAGTTGCTGATGGGATTTAAGACTTTTTCCATTGCTACACAGTTCTGTTCTTGAAATGAACACAAGCTCTGCACCCTCTATTGCATCAATCTGAACCTTTTTTTCTCTGCCATCTTTTGGAAATATCAAACATTCCATGAATTTTGCAGCATCATTTGGTTAGTGCTAATGGCCTGATGATGCCAACACTTAGCTCTTTGTTCTTTGGATTAAATTCATTCTGTAGTTACAGAGATGATGATATCAGCAGGAATCACACTTGTAACAATCCAATATTTCTAGTGCCTGGGGAATACACAGGGAATCCTTAATCTCTCTGTGTTGTGCAACAATTTATATTTTTCCTTGAAAATTTCTCTTACGTCCTTTCCTAAGCACTTTCCAACTCCATTCTTTCTGTTGGTACTTGAAAACATCTTATATTTCTACTTGGATATCTAGTTATAATGTTTCTATGAAGCTGAATCATGTCTAAAACAATTCCTCCTGGTATCATTATGTTCTTCTTCCCTAACTTTACAAACTTTTATTTTATCAACAAGATCAGAGAGAAAATTGGCCAAGCAGTACATGGATTGGCAGCATCTGTCTCATTTGCACCACTGTGCCCTCAAACTTTTCTAGCAAAGTTTTAACAACCACCTGATATTTTGAAGTCATATTTACTAACTCTTCATGAGTTATCTTAAAGTTAATCAGTTAAATCATGGTTGTCAGTTGCATTGTCTGATTACTAACCCGTTCATATAATTATTGCCCAACTTAAAAATCTCGAGAGCAAATTTCCTTGTACATCTTGCTCTTTGAATTTCTTCAGCTGATTACTTCTCAGTTGCATGTCACAATAAGATTCTTCCAAAAGAATGTAGAGATCCAATTTAAAGACTGATGACATCATCAGTTGTCAAAACAATTTTAATCATCTGTTCTTTTGATGAAATTGTTTTCAACCTTGTGTCTTGCACTCAGGAATCCACACATAGCAGATTAATGCAACAGCTTTTGGCACGTGGTAAGTATTGAATTATCTTCATGAATTCCATGTTTTAATCTTTCAGACCTATCCAGATGCACATCTAGGATCTTTTCTTCATTGGCTTCCTTGTAACTTCAGAGATGCCAGCAATCTTTCTATGAGATTGTTAATTTTTATTATCTTTCAATTAAGAAAGGTATTTTCTTATGGGATGGAAATTGCTCTTAGTGTGCAACATTTCCTATTTCAGAATATTTAGACTAGAGGCCACCATCCTCACCATCTACAACTGTATTTTGATTCTTTTCACATTTAATATTCACTCAGTAAAAATTTCCACCAAAAAAAAAGCTTCCATGGCCACTGTCTGTCTAGTGATTATGTCAGAGATGACCATCATTATGGATTTTGCACTGATATATCTGAATACAAGTGATTTATGCTTATGCATCCACTCATAAGGTTTTTTTGTCCTTACTTGACATTCTGCCTCATATGCTACTGGTCCTCCATCCCACGACATCTTCCCTGGCTTCCCAGAAATCTCTCCTTTTCTCAGCTCTACTGCCTTGCTCTTCGGAGAACTTTTTTTTGTCATACACAAGCTGCAGTACTTCTGATGATAGTCTGTGTCATTTTACTCTTGCTTGAGTTTTCCATAATCTCTAAAAGCGGAATCTGATTGTGGATTCTGGCAGTTCTCCAGATGGTGCTCTCTCAGCTTATGGCCTGAGGGAACACGATCAGCACTGGGAACTTCTGAAGTTCACAGCAGAACCTCCAGTGTGAATTATATATATGCCATGGGTTTTGGAAAGATGTCTTCTCTCTTTTCACACTTGTGTTCTGTTGACACAAATCTACTAAAACCTGTATATTGTTTAAACTTCAAAAAAAATTATTAGTATCCTATAAATAGCAATACTAGCAGTGGACTTATGAACAAAACTGGAATTGTGGTTTTAGAGACTCTCAAAGCCATACAAATAAAACCTGTTATAATGATGCAACAAGCTTGAAGTTTATTTGAAAACTACAAGTGACAACATATGTTGTTTGCCACCTCAGATGATACTAGCTGCCACATCAGCTCAAGGACAAAAATCCTAAGGTATGTTCATAGATCTGATGAAAACAAGGATGCTTCCCTCATTAGAAAAATCATAAATGAGACAGAGAAGTCACTTGAAAGCCAAATCACAGTTACATAACTTCTGCAGATGAGACTTTGCATTTGGCTGCCTATGCATGAGGCAATTAGAAAACTCCATGATGTTTAAATCATCTTTAGTATCTTTCTTTGGCTATAACTGCCTTATACAAACTCTTCTCTAAAATAAATATTCTTTCAGATTACAAAAAAAGGTTAAAAATAGCTAAATGGCTCTGAAAGAAAAAGGAAGAAATCAATCTCACAAAAACTGTGCAACAAAGGGAAAAACTAAGCTCTTATTTAAAGAGAGAGGACTATCACCACAGAGAGCAATGAAAAAGGAGGAGAACAAAGAAATGTTACTTCCTGGAATTCAAATCTAACTTTTCTCCTTATCCATGGGGAAGTGATAAATGGAAGAAAATGTGGAACAGCTGGAAAGAATAAAAGTATCAGGAGATGCAACAAAGCAAAACATTCCCCAAGATGAATAGATTTCCCTTTGATCTAACAAAGGTTTGAAATTTGTCAGTTTTAAACAGAGCAGAAAATGAGGATATGCCATAGACATCTATAAGGGATAGAAGCAAGATGAAAGGTCTGAGATTAATTGTGATTGGTATGAAGTCTCCAGGTTGGGGTTTTTTTCTGATCTTGTACAACTCTCTCACAACTAGGTAATTACTTAGCTTCCTATGCCATTAAAATTGCATAATGAAAGCTGGCCTGCTTTTGAAAAAATTAGCAGTAAGTAAAGATTGCTGTTTTATTATTGAAAGTTATGTTGGTAGGAATGCCAATAGAAAATGGAATATGTCATTGCTGAGGGAACATCAGCAGCAATAACCTGTCTTGGTGAAAAAGTTAATTATCTAGCCTGTGGTTATTAAATTGTATATACGAACTTAACTATATGTATATTTGCTGTATTACCAGCTTCTCTTTTAAAAGCCCCTCATTAAATATTGTTCCCTCAGTGTCTGCACATCCTGAGCTCCACAACAGCCAGCAATGGGCACAAATCACCCTTGTGTTCATTCAAATCAGAAAAACAAGATTGCACTATTATCAACAACAAACACAATCATATATAAAAAGAATAAATAAATGCTATAAGTCTCTACACAAGGCAAGAAAACAATCACAGGAACCTTCCTAGGATATTTTCCTAAAGCTCTACATTTTTATTTGTTACTGCAGCCCCTGTTAATTGATGAATTTTGCATTTGCATCACCAAGGCAGGCATGTTTCAGTAGTTATCTCCCCACAACAAACCACCTCCCCAGATGTTTGTTTCCCTTCATGCCCCCTCTCCCTCCAGAGCCAGTTCTAGCTCCAGTGTTCTCATTTACTTACATTTCTGTTCCAACACATGGAGGTGATGCAACAAGCTTGATAATTATTTACAAACTGCAAGTGACAGCATGTGCTAATTTAGCTGGTTGCACCCAGTAGAAAGGGGCCTTCCAAACCCGACCTTGTGGAACAACAAACCAAACTGCATTCACTCAGTTCCCTTGAGCAAAGCAGATGCAGATTGTTACCCTGACTGAATCAATTACCAGTGCTGCGGCTGGCAGAACACCCCCAAATTAACACAAAAAGGGCAGGGAAGCAGAAGATTACGATATTTTAAGACAATATCCTTCACAAAGAAGGAAAAAACTGAAAACTTCTGGAACCTTGATCTAAAAGGAAGTGGTGAAAATCAGCTCAGTTCACCTGGCCAGGTACAAGTTCAGGTAAACACTGACACTCAAGCCAAAGCAAAAAAGCAAAAGGCCAATGCAGAATACCAGGACGAGAAGCTGTATTGCTGTTCCAGTTCTCTGTTTCCAAACTTAACAATTAATTTAATAATTTTTGTATTTTAGTAGAAGTTCAATTTTATCTGAAAACTCATCAGATCACCCTGGTGTATCCCTTAGAGCCAAGGGAGATTTAATGAACACTGGCAGAAACACAGCACTCCTTTCCCAAGCTAGAGGAGGATTTTCACACCTGCAGTGCAAAGCATTCAGACACGAGGTTGGGAGTCTTCCCCTTCTCCTCTTCCCAGAGCCTGACACTCCAGGTTTTAGCTTGGTTTAGAAATGCTAATGTACAGTGACAATGTTCACAGTGAAATTCCAGTAAAGTCTGGTGTTTTGTGTCCTACAATTGCCATTTGTAGATTCCTCGGGAAGAGTGGTAACAGAGCAAATTCATATGATATTTTCCCTGATACTCTCCCAGCATCTGACTATTTTCAGTTCAGGCAACTTTCAGCTCCTGTGGTAGTCTGTTTCGTGTCCCAGTGGATCTCTCATTCATATACTTTCCCAGTCTGTGAATTCTTGTAGACTCCTTGTATCACAGCATCCTTTGCTGAAGTGGCTTTGGCTAGTCACCTCCTTGAAGAACCTCCTCCTTTTGTTTAATTTCCTGCCCCTCTAGTATTTCACTTTATTTTCATTTTATAGTTCTTATTTTTCTGCAGAAAGAGACAACAGGTAATCCCTATGCACCTTTCAACACTACTCCTGTTCTGGTGGCTCTCTAGCATTTCCTTTAAGCGGTTTCTTTTCCAGGGTGGTGGGTACTAGACTTCACACTAATTCCTCACGCAGACATTGATTTATGCCTTCTTCTGCACTTCTGTGAATCCCTTCTAGATCTCTCCCTTTTCTGAGACAAGGGGACCAGCACTGCATGGGACATGAAGTGTGGTGAATGCAATTTTATACAGTGAACCTGTATATTTGCTTTGCTGTCAGTTCTTTTCCTAATCATTACCAATATTTTATTTTCCTCTTTTGACTGCTGCTGAGCACCAACCTGATGTTTTCAGACCACTACCTGTCAATCTGTCAAAAGGTCTCCCCCGAGCAGCAGAGATCACTGCAGAGACCATTCCTGTAAATGTGAAGTCAGGATTGTTTTTTCTCCCCATGTATCACTTCACATTTACCTACATTGAGTTTCACCTGCCATTTCATTGTCAAGTTTCATAAAGACTTTCTGAGATTCTTGGCAGCTGGCCATTGCCTTTACTATTTTGAATAACTTCACATCATCAATAAACTTTATGGCTCAATGTTCAAACTTTTTTCAAGGGCATCCATGAATATGGTGAAGAGGTGAGGATCCAGCACAGACCCCTGCAAAACTCCAGTGGTAACCTGGGTCCATTATGAGGATCCATGCCAGGATTTTCTCATTTGTGCCATAGCTGGGATGTTTATCAGGCAAGGTAAGCTACTTTACCACCTTTTTTTTTGTTTTCTTTGTTCCCAGAATGCTTTTTTCTTAAAAACCAGAGAATAAACACTGACCATCATAGTATGGCCAGTGTTTATTCTGTTGCTAAAGATGACAGGACAGAGGAAATCCCCTGTGGTGTTGTTAAGGTTTCCAGTTTATCAATGAGAAAATGAGAAGTACAACAAACCTCAAAAGTAATTTCCTTAAAGAGGAAAGCAAGCAGGGTAGAAATATCACAAGAATCAGCTGATAGCCAGGCAGATAGGAACATTACCACCACAAAACCTTTGCCATCCATCCTCCCACAGGAATGACACAAGGTGTGACGGGGCTGGTACACACGTCAGGTTCAGGGGAACTTGTGGGTACAGTTAAAAAAAGAGAAAAGAGAAAGTGTAATGGCATCTGGCTGGTTATTATTCAGGTTGTTCCAGCACAGATTTATCATCTGCTTTAAAAGTATTTAAGGTGCTTGACAAGATGCAGAATGCAACAGAAACAAATCAGCAGCTTTCTAGTCTGCAAAATTTTATTAAGCAACAGCTGGACAACTCTTACAACTCCAAATCATCAAGGAAAAATAGGGCAATCAGTCCATCTCTCAATCATGTAGACAGTAAAGAATCTGGACAAACTACATTTTTATAGGGAAACCAACAATACTTTCTAGGCACCTCCTGCAAAATCTATTACACAAGATACATAAAAGGAGAGGCAGATCAGGGTAGTTTTTAAGTACAACAGAAACCAAGTATATGGTATATTCAGGAGGAAAAAAAAGGGAGATTCAAAAAAATAGAATTAAAAAATAGTCTAGGTAAGTAAAGTTCACAAATGGTGTACCAAATTTTCCAAAGGCTTAAGAAAAACATGCTGGGCTTGCTCACTTAAGAATGCATGCACCTGCATGACTCTATGCTCATTAAATTAAAAAAAAAGAAAAACAAAAGGAAAAAAGAAAAAGAATCCCAAATCACTTTCAAAGTTATAGTACCAAAACAATGCATTTATAACAAATGCAACTCCCCTTCTTTTTCAGGAAACACTACAGTGCCTTTTCAATCGAATGCATCCCCATGCTATTCCACAACACCATATATTTTATCTACAATAAACAACGAGATCTTGAACAGACATACCCTTCCCCCAACACACAACACACAAACAGAAAAAGAACCAGTGAATGCAGAAATAGTGAAACGGAAGTGAAAAGCAACCAAAGGCAAAACAAGTATCAAGCAAACTAAAGAAACAAAGAAAAAGTTAAGAAAAGTTCTGAACAAATAGCTTCAAACAACACAGGTAGGAATTACTGGCCGAGCATTATTCCTGTGAAATACTTGAAACCCAGGTGCCTACACACTGTTCAAAAATGTTTCTCTTTTATTATTACTTTAATCTTTGTCTGTATCTTAAGCCAATCTACTTGGCCAGTCCGATAAAATTCCAAAAATAGACAACGTTTGTCAGGATTTAGAATTGCTGAATCAGGCCATATTTTAAAATTGTAAACTGGAGGGCAAGTATTAAGAACAGACTAGCTGGCTTTGACATCACACCATCTAATTTTTTCATTAAACACTCTGGATAGGTAAGTATTTGGTGTTTTCATTTATTTAATTTTGTCTCACAAAATCATGTTGTTTTGATCCTGCAGTCACCTCTGTGTCAGCAAACCACTGCACTTGCATAGTGCTCCCAAACAATCAAATACAAATTTCTCATTACAGATTCATTTGCAAAATCGAAAGTTGAAGGGTGAAGCTTTTAGTTTTCTTAGCAAGAATTGCTTCACTGAATCTTATTTCATTCTTTTGTTTCATTAAATGCTTTTGCCTTGAAAATTTTCGAGATGCAGCAACAATTGAACCGCCCAAAGAAACTCCTGATATATCTTCAGCAATATCAGGCAACAGGGAAAGCAAAGTCTTTTCATCTTAAAACATCCCTCTGGGACTTCTTAAGAAGAAAATTAAATAAATACAAAGACAAAATAATTCACATAGACCATTATTCACAAGTAGTAATTAATTTTATTCCTTTGAGAATGGTGCATGTAAATTCCAATCCTGTAAAGAGGACCTGTGGTGCCTCCCTGCAGACTACTCCTGAGGGCAGCAGGCCTCTAAATTGATATTTGCTAATGAAGGTTTGTGCCTTGAAAGGGAAGAGACATGAACACAAAAAAATTGTCTACTAGGATTTTCCCATTTTTGTAAGCAGTATAGCTGACTTGCTCTCTTCCATTGGGAAAACTATTATGCCAATCTCTAAATAACATAAACAGCTTGCCCTCCTGTCCTGTGATGGAATCCTAGAAATGGAAATAAAAGTCAAAAATCTGAATGGCTACTCTGTGGCCAGGATTTACTTCTAGCATTCTTCAAGGGGGGTTATATGGAGCTGTCAACACGGCTGTTGGCTAATGCTCTATAATTTCCTTGAGGGGATGTATGGGTTATACGCGTCATCTTTACCTTATAATCACACATCACATATAATGGGGAAGTACATTTTGGGCTGGATTCTGCTCTTTTATGTATCTTGGTGTAACCATGTAGTGGGGCTGGAAGTTGGATCTCTGTCAGCATGCCACACAAGTGTCTCATCTCTTACTAATCTCCAAGTCTGATTTACTAGTCTGGAGTAACTTGGGCCCTGCAGACATGTGCAATTTCCAACCTGTTGCTCTGGGAAACACATTCTTAAAAGTTAATGAAAATTTACTGTGTCTTCTCTCCCCTTTCACTTCATCAAATCAGTTTTTGCACTTGCTTCTCTTTTTATATGAGGATGAGAAATGTTTCTGAGAGGTAAAAGGGCACCAAGGTAACGTAGGATGACACACATCAGGCTGCAAAAAGCAAATGCACAGAAATTGTCTGAGGCAATGATCAGGCAAGCTCCAAAATCTGTTTGTAATTTCTGAGAGGACACTAATAAGACACATCAAAGAAAGCCTGGACCTATGGAAAGTTTAGGCTGAAGGCTTCAGCAAAGTTAGATATCCTTGTCTGACACCTGTAGACCTTCATACATGTTCATAAAACCACTGTTTTACTTGTGGCTACATCACGGAAAACTTTTGTAACTGAGATGAACCTGTGTGTAGATTTACCAATATTCAGGGAGCCCTCGGCACATGTTACTGTGATCTCTGGAACTGAGTACAAAATTGCTAATGTGATAATTCCTTTTTTTTCCTGTCACTCCCCACCTTTTCATAGTTTCTCAGGATGTTGCAGAAACATATAGTCTTACTGTTTCAAGCTAAAATTTGCCGCTCAATTTATGCTAGACTTTAGATATAATTTTTTAGACTCTGTTAGGAGATCTGTTTTGAGGATATCACTATTGTTTTTTCAAAAGAAACAGGTCTTTGGTTTCATCCCTTTGCAACTCCAGCAGAGCAGATTCTGACTTCAGATGGACACTGTGGCTGCCGGCTGGCACCAGGGCTTTCTCTGCCCAAAGCTCCCGAAGCCAAACTCTATGGCAGCTTCACACTGCTCTTGTAGCAGACCTAGAAGGATGAGTGGAGGAACACCTGCTCCAACAGGTCTCCTATGGAGGGTCTTGCAGACGCAAAGCTGCTGCTACAGGAATCAGGGCACAGCTCCATCAGCTCTGTGCAGCACCAGCTCACCTGCCAGAAGCACTGTGGCTGTGCTGGAACCAGCTGAGCCCAGCTGAAGAAGGAGCACTGCAAGGCCGAGCAGATGAAGATGCTTCTACTGCTACACTATTCCCTGTGCCTAAGCTTGTTCCAAGCTATTCCACTTGTGTCCCTCCCGGCACTGAACTGTGCCATCGCCAAACCCCACTAAGCCACACAGGGATCTCCTTACAGACAGCCCGTGCCCTTACGCCCTCCCTTATCACATAACCTACCTTGTCTTTCACCCCAAGAAAAAGCAAACCCTGCCTTCTGTTTTTTAAGCCACTCCCAACCAAAATATAGTTACAAAGAAGGAAAACAGAAGACAGATTTCTGCAAGTCCTGAAGAACTCACTTAGACTCGTCGTAGTCTGCATAGTTCTCCATAGCAAACTCATAGCGTTTAGCTGCCAAAAAATATTTTTGCCTGCATTATGAGGTTTTTGCATATTATCCAGAAAAACCAGGTCTTCCTATATGCATTTTTAATTTCTTGCAGCAAAATATACCTGCCAGCAAACAATTGCTTATAAAGATGCTCTTTAAATATAAATATGTATAACTCACTGATACATAGTAATAAAATAATCCCTAAATCACTCATTACATTAAGCAAGAAAAATAATTTGTCTTTTGGACATTAACAGGAAATCTGCATTAAATTATCTTTAAAAAACCACTCAAAACTCCTTAAAGAAAAATCAAACCCAAACTAAAACAAAACAAAAAACCAACCCAACAGAAACAAAATAAACTCCCATGACTGTTAAAATTATTGCACAACTGAAAAAAAAAAAAAGCTTTGGAAAAAACATCCTTTACTAGTGGAAATTACTGCATGTATAAAAGAACGAGATATTTGTGAACACGTTGCTACATTCTTCCTAGAAGAACTTAAGTTATCTACAGAAAAACTGGGTTTTACTAACAAAATAGAAAATGTAACACCTATCTTTTGGCTGAATGCAATAGCAGTGTTCAGGATTTAAGTGATTAATTGGGGGCATTCTTGAATTTGTTTCCTATATTGTATCTCAATGGAAAATAAAATGACTTTTACTTGTTCTTTGTATAATTTAGGATCCAGTTGCACACTCAAGACTTTTACGTATTTCCCATTCCTTTCATTAAAATTCTATACATTTGAGAGTATTTTCTCTCTCTAATACTGGGTATTCTCTACACATTAAAATCAATTAAAGAGACTTGGCTAAATTATTTTGAAAAGGATAAAATATTATCTTATAGAATTTTCTGACAAGTAAATGGAAAGGATGTTGGAATTAGCATTTATTTTCCCAATTTTTTATAATTACTCCTTGTTCTTTGCTGGGGGGCAGAAACCAGAGCTCCTTCTATACCAAGGCTCTTTGTGAGTGCCATCAGAAGGATGCAATCATGACCCAGACCAATGACACCAAATTACCTACTCTGCTACTTGTTTTATTGGGTTTTAATTCTTGGTTCTTCATAAGAATAAAACTGCTGATAATTGGAAAAAATTGGTAATTAACAAAGTGAAGAGGACTGCTGTTCTCTGGAAGGTTAAAGAATCTGCAAGCAGAAGTTCTTCTATTTAGATCAGATTTTCTTCAGAAAAGAATATTCACTTTGTTTCCAAGTACTAATAATTTTGGCTGGTGATGTTCTTCCAGCTGAGTATTTCTGACACATGACTAAGTGGTCCCTCCCTCAGCAAGCACATAAGCCAGCCCTGGTATGTTTCCTGTCTTACAGTGTTCAGTGTGTGCCTGTCAAACACTAATTAGGGTACAGCTGGTTAGCACAGACCTTAGGGCAGGTGACGACTCTCGTCAGCCAACTTTCCTCCTTCTGCACTGGAATCAGTGGACTAAGAATTCAACCTACTGTTTTTACAGTATGTAACTCAATACAGACAAAGGGCTTAATAGTGTTTCCTCGATAAAAAAACACAAGTGAAACATTTCCATTGATTTTCAAGGGACCAGAACCAAATCTGTTTCAGTTCCTCTGCTCCACACACACTATATATACAGGCACTCAAATTCCTGAATAAATCATGCATATGAAAAAGAATACAAATAGGCCCAGACAATTAATGGAAACAAAACTAATTAATTAAAGAAAACAACAGTCTGCTAGATGCCAAGGGTAACGCTGAGCCTGACCATTCCCCCACAAACGCAGAAGCTGCTAAGCTTTGAGATAATACAGGCATCTACTGCCCTGCTCCTTCCTTCCTACTTCTGCTTCCTCTCTCCAATGAAACCATCTCACAGGTGGTTTTCCCTGGACCCACCCTATGGAGTATTCCCACTCATCATCTCCCTTGGCAACTCTCTGAAACTCCTCTATTGGCATTGCTCCTCTGTGCTGTACAGCTCTGGAAGCCTCAGCAGAGCAGAAGTTAGAAGCTCACTGCATATTGGTAATTTCTGCTACAGCAGGGTCTTATGTGAAATGTTCCTCTAGAATAAATCAAATCCAACCCACATCTGCCCTACTACTAGGACTCAAGAAAAACAAAGAAAGAAAATCACACATATTCGTCTTAAGTCATACCGAGTTTTTCAAGTAAAAAGTTAAACCATGGACAAAAACAAAGTAGCCATTGACATCTCAACCAGCAAATCTTTCCCAGTGGGCCTTTAACCTCAAAAGATTAATTTTTGAAAAAAATTTGCTGTGATGTTTTGTCATCTAATGTCCAAATAATTTTATGAGTAATTTAGGGGTTTGTATATTACTGGTCAAACTACTTCCATATCAAAACACACTCTGTAGCAAAATGCTGACAAGGAGGAAAGAGAAAAAGCAAATAACAATGGGCACAACATATAGACAACAAAGAAACTCTTCTGTGCAAGCAACCTTCTGAAATGCTCAACAGGTCTGCATGTGCACCAGAGAGAACTGCACAGTCTGTTACTGTTATTAAGCTTTCCTCTGTCACACTCCATATAGACATTGGCTTCCTGCTCTTAGCTGGAGCAAGTAGCAAGGTGACAAAAGACATGATTCTGCCTGGTTTTTCCTTTCTCTTTCAACTCATTTGTTCTCCAGCCAGCCATGATGTTGCTTTCTGTAATGAATTTGCTTCCCTGATGAAATTTCTTCTTGTAATGATTTGCTATGCTTCTGTCTCCTTCCTAACTCAAGCACTGCTGTAGAACTTGATTCATACTGATTGCTAAGAGGACTGAATACACTGGGTTTTCTCATTTGCTGGAAAGGTTTTGTTGACACGGTGTAAACACACTGAAATGAGGCATGAACACAGGCACGGCCTCAGAGGTACATCTGACCACACTGTACATCTCCCAGATACAGGCCAAATCCAAGAATACTGCCGACCAATGTGAACAAAAAAGCAACGTTCATGATTATCTCCTCTCCAGTTTTGTGTCACCTACTGAAAGATGTTTATGCCAGTAACAAAAGCAGCAATGCTTGTAACTATTTGCTCCTCTGTCTTCTGTCACCTACTGAAAGATGCTTATCCCCAATAACAGCACACAAAATAAGCAGACATCAACTTCTTTGATAACAGTGAGTTTTTAAACTGTCCTGGTTCCAGCCAGGACAGTTAATTTTTGCAGTAGCCAGGAGAGGGCATGGCTAGGACCCAGGGGTTATTCTATACCACATCCCATAATTTCCTGGGGCCATGGGAAGGGGTCCCCTCTGGGTCACATAGTCAGGTGGCAGCACAGTCAGGTACTGGCAGAGGTTCCCCTGTGATGAGCACTCCTGTGTGAAGCCTTCGCCTCTTGTGCACTCTGTTATTAACATTGCTACTGTTACTGTTTGTTTTCTTATCTCACTGCTGTTTGCAGTACATCATTCTTATCTCTACCTGTGATCTTTACCTTTTGTGCCTTCAATTCTCCTCTCCATCCCACCAAAGGGAAGGGAAAAGGGGAGGGGAGAGTGAGCAAGTGGTGCATGGTTTGGAGTGTTTCGGTTGGAACACTAAATTGGAGAATACCATTCCCAATCCATGACAAACACCCACTGGCAACAGTTCTTTCTCTTCTGAGTAATAAATCACTGTTTATAAATTAAACATTTACCTACATAGGCCTCCTTGGAACCTGTGGTGCTCAGTTATTAGCAGATGTCAGAGAAGAAACAGTGTCTTCAAGTATTATAGCTTTTTTTTTCTACTTTTTTGCTGCTATCACTGATGTTTTAGTAGTAGAGTAGTAATAATAGTAGTAGTAGTAGTAGTAGTAGTAGTAGTAGTAGTAGTAGTAGTAGTAGTAGTAGTAGTACAAACTGGACCAGAAGAAACCTATGTTCCCTGTTTTAAAAAGAATAGCATGAGATAAGGCAGTCTATCAAAAAGAGCAGTCTGTTTTAATCCCCCCATGAGCTTACATCAGCTACTGTAGCACACACAGCAGAACCACCACAACAAGCCAAAAGCCACACTTCTCCATGTAACACTGAATGGTTCTCAACCGTTCACTCTTTCTGAGACCCAGCACAATGCTTGAAAAGAAGAAGAAACCAGAAAACAAACAAGCTAACAAACAAACAAACAAACAAACAGAAAACAGCCCCCCACCCTCCACCCTATGACTGATTAGAGTTAATGCCCTTCTGGTGGGCACCAAGAGACTTTTCCAGTTTTACTGCCTTCTTAACTCCCAGGCATCTCTGCACACCTAAAGCAGGCTGCCCTGACATTTTCCGGTTTGGACTTCATGAGAAGGTTAACATTTTCCTCTCTCCAGTCTCTGCTTGTTCATTTGAGGCGCTGAGTCACATTAGCCAGAGCAACAGCAAAGGCTTGCACTGCAGAAAATGGATACTGAAAGTCCAAAATGTAAGCATTGCCATCAATTCTTCCAAACTGCATCACCTGGGAAGCAGGGGAAGAGGAAAAGGGAAGGAAAAAGAGAACAAGGTAAAAAAAAATGAACCACAGAAAAGGAACCAGAGAAGATTAAGAGTGAATTTTTTTTGCTCCTTTGTATGAACACCTCACCTTCTCAGTCAATATGATTGGAACTACTGACAGAATGGGGTATGATGCCAAAGAATAGTGAGAGCACTGTACTTTTGGTCTGTATAGAATATTTGACTGCAATATTAGAATCCTCAGAGTAAACTGATAAAACATGCTAGACTGCATACAGCATTGGTTTAAGTAGCTTGTCACCAATTACTTCAGCAGATGTGGGTACCCCAGCATCATGCTTCCTGCAGGAAAGCATCAGTCTCTCCCTTGAAAATATCCTATCATCAGCCCATCAGGAAAACAGATTTTGTTTCCAAAGAAAGGAGCTTTCAGGGAAGGGGAATAACCAACTTCCTCACTCTAGCACTTCATAGCTGATAAGGTGTTCATTCTCTGTAGTTCTGTTTCCCTCTGCATAAACTTCACTAGCACATAATTACAGCAAGAATGAATTAGCAAAGGGGCATGAGAGCTGTTTGAAATGTAAAAGCAGAAGAGTCAGGTTATTCATTGCTCTTCCACAGGGAATATTTGAAGTTTTGCCTATTATTACTGTTTTTTCATTCACTTCATCGGAAATCCAGATTTTATTTGCTCTACAGCAAAGATCTTTGAGCTAGAATGGGGACTGCCTGTGCAAGTCAAGTCAGGCTTTGTCACCCTTGCCACCAAAACCTGTGGTTGGGTGATTTTGCACAGCTGCCCATGGGCACATATCCACAGCCATTTAACTGAAGAAGAAAGGGGTACAAATGGCTCTGATCACTGCCTTTGAGCTATTGTTACACATGAGCAAAACCAAAAGACTACCACTGGTCATGCATGTTGGATACTTAAGACATCTAACTCTCACCTTCAATCAGAGGAAATTGAGACCCTTGATATCTTTAGTAAAACAGAGGTGACTTACAGCTGGACAAGGAAATAAATATGAGTATCCTGAGTCTCAGTCCAGCATCCTGCTAATTAGCACCACTTACAAGCCTGGGTTTGGTGTAGTAGTAGTAACATACCACTCCGGCCAGAATTAATGTTTTGATTTTTTGAACTACCCATTGACCCATCTACCCACAGGCAGTTCAAAAGTGGCCCAGCAGCACTTTGTTCTGGGGTGGGTCAGTGTCTCCCTCCTCTAGCATTAAGAGCCAGCCCCAGGGGGCTGGTAGCTGCCCACAAGTGGAAATTTTGGCATGAAGGGAACTTAACTGCCTTAGCTACCTGCTGACTGGCTAACCTTTGTGAGCAGGGCAAGAAGAGAAGTGTTCACTCAATTAGCTGCCATCCACAACCATCACTGATGGCAAGTGCAGCTACGGCTGCGGAGAGCTGCTGTGTTTATTACAAAACCTTCAGCAGTGAGAGCCAGCCAGACTAAAGGAGGCCCTTTTTCCCATGCCTGACCGCAGTAAGACCAAACGTATTTTGTGTATTTACTTTACAACTGAACTTCACCCTACATGCTGAACTTAGACCTTCAACAGCTGTTTTTTATCAACCACATGGCAAAGCCCTTTTTCATGGGACAGCTGACATGAGCAGGAGGCACTTGGCAGCATGACAGACAGCTTATTCCTGGCATAGCCTTCCCACACCCTGCCCCCATTCCAGCAAGTGTGTGTGACCTCTTCCTACCTGTCGTCCTTCCAGCTCAATCTGGAAGTTTTTTGCCGACTCCTGGGTCACTCGCCCTCCGAAGTCCAGCTGGTAGACTTGTGTTGCCTCATTCCACAGTGGCTGCTTGTTAGCCATCACATACACAAAGCCTTGGCTTCCCAGCCTCCCATCCTCCTTCTCACTGGCCTTCCGGCACTTGAATTCATCCAGCTCACTGGCTGTCCTCAAACTCCTTTTAGTTTTCCAACCCTTTTTACTGCCCTGGCTCTGGTTCATCAGTTCATCTCCACTGATAAAAAGCTCCGGCTCACTCTCTGAACTGTCCTGAAACTCATTCGTCTTGTTCAGTTTCTTGGACTTCAGCTGATCTTTCTGGCTCTTGACCTTCTTCTTCTCCCTCCCCAGCCGAGGGCTGGCTATCAGTGAATTGAAGTCAGTCAATGTCCTTGCCTCCTTTTTGACCCTGCCCTCAGTGATAGCCTGCACATTTCCTTCCTCGGCTCGACTGTCCAGGCGTTTCCGGCTCTTCTTGCCAAATTTGTCTGTCCTTTGAGGGACAGGGCTTTCCGTCAAGGAGAGCACCTCCTGGAAAGTGTCTGCCGTCTCCACCATCACCTCTGTGCCCACATGGCCCTGCAGCTCTGCTGGCGGGGGAGACATCACTGGCTTCTCCACCACGAGGAGCGGTTTGGGGGGCAAGGTGCCCTGGGGGTTCTGTACAGGTGGGCAGGTGCTGTAGGAGCTCCACGGGTGCAAGGCAACCGGTGGCAGCTGTAAACTAGAGCAAGTGCTACTTCCCGGGTACATGGGTGGCAAAGGGCAATAGGAGAGGTTGGATGGATAACCTGGCTGAAGCACAACTGTGGGCTCCTGCTGTGCAAACTGTGTTGGGGCCAGAGCTTCTTTGGGGGAGCAGGGGGCCTGCATTCCCTGAAGGGGTGGGGCACTGTAGCTTCCTGGGTAAGGTACTCCGACCCCATAACTCGTCTGAAAAGTGGCAGTGGGACTGGTTGGAGACTTGGGGGAAACAAATGGCACTCGAGACATATCCAGATGTTGAGCTTGACCAATGATGAGCGGAGGAGGTTTTAGAGGGTTGGGCACTGAGCTCTGAGATGTCCTTTCCTGAGGAACCCATATCTCTTCATTCACCATAGGATCCCATTGGTACGGCGGTGGCCGTTTTATGCTAAGGGTAGCCTCTGTCAAGGACACAGGTACGTGCCGTACTGATTTCTCCACTGGGCAGTGCTGAGAAAGAGCCTCATCCTCCGTGAAGGCAGAGTTGATATAATCCGCTCGGTCACGGGAATTGTCAGGTGGGCTCAGCAAGCTGTAGGAGGACTGGGAGGCCAGAGGTGAAGTACTGACAGAGTGAGCAATGACAGAGCTGTGTTGGGAGCCGCTCCCCGTGCTCAGATCAGGTCTCATGCCACCAATACTGGAAGTGCCGCTAGCGGCATTGGCACTAGCGATGTTACCTGCGCCACCAGCACTCGCACTGCTGCTGCTGCTGCCAGCGCCGCCACTGCTGCACTGGCTGCAGGTGTACAAGGCCGTGGGTACTCTCTGCTGGTACTGCGCCGTCACAATGTTGCTCTTGGCCTTAGGGGGAAGTTGCAAGGTGGCTCTCTGACCATCCATCAGCTGAGCCATTTTCAGGGCTGCCTCTCTGCTGTTCCTCCGCAGAGTAGCATGAATGATACTGCTGTCCAGCCTCTGCGCCATGCTTCTGCCCTGGGACAGCTGGCTGGCAATGTCCGGGTAGGGCGGCGGATCCCCGCTTGGGATAGAGTAACGAGGCACCGTGAGCCGGTTCAAGGTGGCGCTGGCACAGGGCTGCTGCATCTTCTTCTCAGCAGCTGTGATGCGCAAGGTGGCGGAGCTGCCGGGGCCCGGCAGGGTGTAGGTGCTCTGGGCACAGAGCATCCTGGTGCGAGGCCGACACACCTCCTCCACGTTCCCGCTGCTGTCGAACGTCGTTATCCGCTCGTACCCCAGCGGCGTCTGGTAGTGCCCCGCCGGGTAGAGGGAGAACTCCCCCTTCTTGAGGCAGAGATCGAGGGGCGGCTGCGGGGGGCCGGGCGGGGGCGGCAGGGCGGCGGCTGGCGCTGCGGGGATGGTGCCGGGATAGGGGGGCGGCGGGTTCATCTTGTTCAGCTGCAGCTCCTGAGCGGCCCCGAAGATGACGGCGTCCCCATCCACCAGCTGTGGCCCCGGCCGCGGGGCCTTGG